>JAJKFJ010021045.1:0-18536 GCA_027382625.1 Tetmemena sp. SeJ-2015
ATCTATCATTTGGGTGGGTTTGGGTGTCGGAATTTATAATTATAATGATAGACTCTGAAAAGGCCAACTCGGGAAGGCAGCCCTTAAATAAATTTAACTTAAAAATTTATCATGAGCTGGAAAAATATCACTAAAAAAATAAAATTGAGCAATAATATTATTTAAAATTAGTGAGTGTGGAAGATTCCTAGATATTAAGGGATATATATTTGGATAAATTATAATTAAAGTGAGACTAGTTTCAGTTGTATCAGCAATTATAGTAGTGTCCATGGTTAATAAGGAAATCATCTGAATTTTTATAATCACGAAAGTGTCTTAAAGAAAGGAACTCATAATGTCAGCTTTAAGTTACCCACTCTTGCAGATTATAATAATTGTTTGAGAAAAGAATTGTATTGATTCTCCACATGGATAGTAAGGAATGAATTAAACAGATCAGGCTTTTTAATTTCTCAAAGAGAAAATTTATAATAAAAGTATAAAAAATTCAGTTTTTGATTGCTTGAGAGAGTAAATTGTTTGGAAGTTTACCAAAAAAGGCACCAAGTTTTAGGATTAATATTATATATTTAGAAATAATTTTTTTTTAAAAATGATTTATTTCAATTAATTCTTTGGTCAGCTTTATTTCAAAATCCTTCCGATTATTATACTTAAGAAATTCTTTTTAAATAATAAAATACATAAGATTAATTTTTAAGGTTAAGAATCCTATCACTTGATCAGATTGAGTAATTTCTAACTTTTTGGATAAGGAAATATCTTAATATTTATAATGAAGGCTCCAATATCAGAAATACTCTCGATGGGTTTCGAACCTACGTATGAAACCATCAGAATTATCAAGTTCAGTTAGGTAAAAAATCTAATTAAATAAAATAGGGGTAATAATATAGAGCATGAAGGGTACGGTATCTAAAAATATATTGAGATATTTCCTTATCATAAAAAAAACTATCAATCTGGATAGTTGAATTTTTTTATTCATATTAAAACCTGATTATCACATCCTTAATATTTTAAATTAGAAAAGGGAATATAAAAGATCGGTTTATAAAAAGATTTATTTTTCTTTACTCAAAAATCATATTTTCAATTTATGAGCTAGGGGTAGTGCTGAACTCAAGAAATGAAAAACTCAAATAGTGAGTTATCAATAAATCTCAAAAATAAATTCTTGATTTACAATATGAATTTGAGAAAGTTTTCATATATGTATATAAACGAAAATAAACTCAAAGAGGGAGGTTACCGCACCAAAATTATATCATTGCTGTTCATTATGGAAAAGTATTGTGAGTCATGAGATTACTGAATACAAAACTTAATTTACTAATATACTTTATCTTCTGAATATTTGGATCTAAAATTGATATACATTCAAACCCAAAAATTTGATAATAAGATAAGAAAGTAAAAATATGTTGTGTATAATTAATTTCTTTATTAATACTTATAATCTGCATAAAAACGCGAATTACTCAAAAATAATACAGATCATCCTATCTCAGTTTCATTTTGACTCTAGGGTATGGATTAGTCACCTTATCTAGTAATAGGGCCCGTTCTCAACATTTAACTCCCTCGCAAAAATGTTGAGATTGCCGCACTATACTCTCGCATTTTAAAGTTGCAGGGTGAGAAAGTTAGGAGTTTTCAGCTGTTCCTCATCGCACTTCAAATTTCAGCACACAATTATTTGATTGATACTCAAACTCTTCGCCACTAAGCGCACTTCAGTTTGGAGTAGCGCGCGAAGATCTTCCATGATAGTTTCCTTATCTCAAGATCTCTCCGTTTAAATGTAGCAAACATCTATCGTTGAAATGGGATAACGTACAAAACTGGAATCGAGTGAAGCGCGTTATAGATTCACTAAGCCCTTTTTATTATAATAATCTGAAATATTTTACACTGCTCAGGTGTGAGAGGGAAACGTGAAGTTTGTATGTGCTGACGAAGCTGTGTTCACACACAACACCTTCAAGAAGAAGGTTGGTACAAGAAACACGAAAATAGAAGTTTCGAGTAGAAAGTAAATATAACACAAGTGCGTTACTTGCAGGAATCAGCGAAGACTCAGGCTTAGAAGCTTATGTCCCTTTTTTCCTCGCTCTATCAAGCGAGGGAACTTGTATGTTCCGTACACAAGACAAAGGAAGCGAAGAAGGCATACGCTGAGTTGAACATCACTCCTGTTTTTATTCTTCTAATTTAAAGAATATAATATTGAATGTTATAACTCTCTTTTATTTTAAAAGTTATTTATAAATATTTTAATAAAACAGTAGTGTTAAATTTACTTTTATATGATAGATTTTTAAATCTGAAAATTCTTGAGAGTGAATTATAATTTGAAGACGCCCTATATCTGAATATTTATCATTTTTTATGATAATTTGACATGAATAATAGTATATATAAATTGATTTAATTTGAAAATGGAAAGCTCTTTCAATTTTAAAATGATCTCACTTCAGTCCCTTCATCAATCAAATCATAAGATTTTTCAATTATTTTATTGAAATCATAGAGATTTTCCGCGGCTCCTCGTGAAAGGGAAAGTTATTAGTGGACCGAGCTCGAGTTATCCTTGGAGCAAACCATGTTAACCCATTCTCTTGAGTAAAATATTTTTTGTTTTCAAAAGGGAAGTCACCTTTGTGAATCGAGCCTTTCTTGTTTGCACTCTCCTCTGTCATCATATAGAATCCAGCAGCTCCTAACTTCTGATGAGCGTTTTTATCCTTACTGAAGTAATTTAGTAAGCCTTTGTTCGGAGAATGTTCTGCCTTGTAAATGAGAGACTTATTTAGCATTTGCATGGAGCTGCTGTTAACATTCTAATATGACTTGTCTCCGTCCCCTGTGACCCGACTCTTTGCAGCGAAATCCCACTTTTCAGATTCATAGCTTTTTTAATAGTAGGTTGAGCTAGCTCCCATTTAGTTTGACGATCATAACTAACTTGCATTTATTAAAAGAAGTTAAATTCGAAAGTGCTTTATAAATTTTGTGAGTTTGGTTATTATTCATCAGAAATATTGTCCTGCATCAAAGTCATCCTCTCATCATCTACATCTTTCTTTCCTTTCTTCTTTTTCTTCTCTTCTTTTTCATTACTCAGCCTGCTTTGAGTAAAAGAAGACACTTTCTCAGGCTTATGTCTGATTTTATCAATTATCAATGGCAAGATTTGAATAGAAGATTTCTATTTAAATCATTTTAGATGTTAAGCAGGAAGTAAATAGTAGCGAAGGAAGCAGCTGCTATAGCAAGAATATCGCAAGTCTTTCTGAACTTAAAGTGATCGTTTAGAACTCCACCTAAGATTGGTGCAATTAAGCAACCACCTGCATATGAAATATTGAAAATACTTGACGCCTTGTCATTCAACTCTTAATTTTAATCTAGATGAAAGACAAATTTTTAATTCCAATTTAGTTTTCACCAATATCTTCCTTATCTTGAACGGCTTAAATTATCTCAGGCAAGAGTGGAACGAAAATTAAGGAGCAAGCGAATCCTAGCAAAATCATTCCAACTATCATTATACTCAAGTCACTACATTCAAAGGTCAGAATCTGTTAAAATTTGAAGGAAACTTACTCAGGAAAACCTAGAAGTTCCGAAGGTCCGAAGAATAACAGAGCAATAGCTGCTAGAATGATCGCTGCTTGTGTTATGTAAATCTTCCTAATTTTATTGCAAAGCCATCCCACAAAGATAGAACTTATTGTGTAAAATAAGCAAATCAAACTTTAAATCAATCAATTGTTTTATATAATCAATGCGAATAGATATCCTACAAATTTAAGATCAACAGAAACTTCTTACCGACCAAGTTCTTATTTACACCTATTTCTAGCAACTAGTCAGATAAAATGGTGTCATAGAAAAGCATGAAAACCATAGAGATCAGCGAGCATATGCTCCCCATAAGAACTCGTTTGTTGGAGAGCATCATTTTATAAGTTACTCGCTTTTGATTTTCCCTTTGCTAAGAAGATGTCATTGAATCGCCTCTCTCCTAATTGGTGCGGTTTAGTTTATTAGGAATGAGGAAGATAACGCAAATCAAGGGAATGCAAAGGATGCCAGATGTGCAGTAGAATGTATATTCAAAGTCGAGAGCAGTATAGAGAGCTTACCCTATCACAGGTCCAAGCATCAACCCGGCTCCTATAGCTGACTCTGTATAGCCATACATCTACTCTCTCTGTGCGGGAAACTCAGAGGATACAGCAGAGAGACCTAAACTTTAAAGATAGATTCAAGTTCTTTTCATACACAAATCTTTTCTGAAATTGAAAAGCTATATTCTGAAATTGATATAATTTAGGCGTTATCAGCGGTTTTTTATCTATCCATTTGGAACTTACATGCATTGCTGATAGAGGCATCTCCAAATCCTTGCACTATCCTGAGAACAAGAGACACAATAAAGAACGCAGTACTACAATAAGTTAATCACTAGGTATCTATCTAGTCAAAATTACTTACTCATCTGAAATGTGGACTAATAGTCCAAAACCAGTAGAAGAAAGTATGCAGCTTATGAATCCTATCATCATAAAATTTTTCCGACCCACTTTTGAAAGACTTAAGCCGATTAGAGGAGAGGTCAATAAAACTCCGCATTCAAACATACTATCAGTAAATCATTAAGCATAAAAGAGGGGCAATTTAATAGTTCAATCCTAGAAGGTTAAGATTGTTTCACTTACGCTAAAACAATTCCAACTTGAGTATCAGAAATAGACTTATGGTGTTCAAGTCTGTAAGGTGGGTAAAAAGTGGCAATATTCTAAAATTTATCATCATAAAATTTAGCTTTAAATTCCCATATAGAGTCCAACTCATTGACATTGAAAATAAGATGACGAAGAGTAGTTTTCTTTCTTCAGGAGTGAGTGAGGGCTTTTTGCCTTCTGAAGAGTCAGTTCGATCGAGAGAGACTAGACTCTTCCTTCTTTCGGCCGGGTCTCCTCCGCTCTCTACGAGGGAGTGAGATCTGAGACTGCTAGGTTTCATTTAAAAATTTTACCAGGTATTTACCCTTAATCATTATATTTCTTTTCCACCATTACAATATATCTCTCTATCATTTGCTTGATAACTTAAGTTTTTTAATTGACTTATCCTTATTATAAATTAAATCATAAGAAGTTCTGAGGAAGGACTTCCTTTACGAAATCATTCTCTAGTATCTTCTATCTCTTATACTTATCGTGCCTCTTGAACAAAAATAAGAACAGGCTATTTATGTCATCAGGTGAAAATGGAAGGTCGCCCGAGTAATGGCGTTTAAAGAAATCAAGATAGTCTTCTATAAGAGCGTAGCCCTTGCCTCCTCTATCTATACCTTATCTGAAAATGGTTCTTAGGTCAGCTTCGTTCACAAACTTGGTCAAATGATATCTCAGTTTTTCTAGCTCTATTTCTAGAGCAACTAGATCCTCGAAGAGCTTCTTGAGTTTCAAATGAGTATCCTCTGTAATACCTTAGCGTAGGAGTGCTTCCTCATCTAACTGAGATTCTTGTAAGTTCATTATTTAAATAAGTTTTAAATAATAATGAAGTGAAAATCTAGCTTGGTTTTTCTTCCAATATATTTTGCAAATTCTGAATTTCTTGGAAGTAGTAGTGCCACAAAGTCCTGGTAAGACAATCCGCCAGTTTTAGCAATTGTATCTTGAGGTGTTTCTTAGGTAACTAAAATATTTAATTAAATTGCAAAAGATTTATTTATATTTTAAATTGTCATAATGGATATTAATTATTTGCAACCTAAGAGTTAATGAAAATATGAATTAAAATAGTTTAGCTAATTTAATAGCTGAAGTTAATTATATAAAGGAGCAATTTATGCACAAATAGCAAAATTGTAACAGATGAAAGATTTGTCTTAATAAGGGGAGATAGACTTGGAAGATGTCTAGTTATTGCAAGCTTAGTCTCTTCATATTTAAATATGACTGCTTTAATAGAGGTTTAATTATTCATATGAGTAGCAGATTTAGAAGTGAGAAACAAAGATGTCTTTGAGTATCTGAATAGAAAGAAAGTTTACGCCCTCAACTCCTCCAGTAAACAATTTAAACAGCAAGTAGATGTTGTAATCCTATTGAAGAACCAATTCCTGCTTATCGATCTCAACTATTCTATCGAAGTCCACACAGTCATGGAAGAATAGATATAATATACATTACTTATTTATTCTCATCATTTGAATTTCATCAGCATGGGATGCAGTTCAAATCCTACAGGCAGTCTGTTGAAGCTCCTCATGTTCCCGAAACTATTTGAAGAAAGATTCAGTATAAATATTATAGTATGCTCTTGTTAAGACCTAGCATAGTATTGCCTGCCATTTTTTGTGGTGAAGCTTTCTTGCTCTGATAAAGTCTGATTTCTTATTTGCTAATTTACATGTCTTGATTCTCCTTGTTGTGTCGAGCAAATTTCTCTTAATAAATATAAGCAGTTATGAAGAAATTATTTAAAAAAGTTAAAGCCACAATATACACATTTTAATTTCTCTAGTTTACTCTCAGGCGATATTGCGTATGATTACTCGAGTGAGAATATTTGCGGTTGTAAAAGCACTTCAGTTGTCCTGTCTAGGGTACTTTTATTGCTTGGAGTTCTTCCATAGATGCTCTATATTTACTTCCCTTTCTAATAGCTCTTAGTTGAAGATATTTAAATTGTAGAATTTAGTTTAGGGCGTGCATCTGTTAAAAAATTTAATACTCTATAAATTAAGAAAGTTTTCAAATTCACCAATGTAAGAAGGCTCGTTTTGAGTATGGATGTTCAATACATTAAAAATTTACATCTTATTTACATTTGGCGAGTCTTAATAGATCTAAACAGATATCGACTATGAATGATGCTTTAACAATATTGAATAAAATTTATCTTAGAGTGGTTCTTGTAGATTTTTCCAGGAATTTGAATTTGCTTTTGGTGTATTCCTGATGGCTTCATTGATGAAGATGCAATGCTGAAGACCAAGTCTTCTTCAGTCTTTAAAACTGAATTCTCTTAATAGCAAGAACTTGGTTCAATTTGACTGCATATACTCTAGTTAAACTTTGAGCCTTTAGTATCATTCAGAACTGTTACATTCAAGCACTGCTATTGCTATTTCTAGTACTGCTGGTTATATAGGTTATATAGGTTAATGTTTTCTTTCTAATAATTGGAGTAATTTTTACTTTCATTTACTTCTATACTCCTGGGGATTAGAGAGCTTCCCCCGAGTGTGGTAGTAGTAACTTATTACTGCACTCGAAGCTTTTGAATTACAAAAAGAAGTTTAAAACTTTTTGAATGCCGAATGTATTTCTCTTTGTAACTGATTTGCTTTTCTTCTCTGCTTATATCATTTGATTTTTCAAACTTAGCGATGCTTCTCTCTTGTTCCCCTTTCTAAATATTTTGCTAGTTTACTTGACCTTTGTCCACTTTCAATTTCATTTGCTTCGATTATTGATCTTTTCTTTAAGAAACTTTGGTTTAGATTTGACTGGGAGGTTGTTCCCTGAGACTTGGCTCTTTTATTTGTTTATTAGGAAAGATGAGGTATTGAGATCGAGCTAAGAGAATAGGAAGTAAGGCAGCAAAGAAGAGAAGAAGTCCTAAAATGAAATGCTTTCGTCCCTATCCTACATCTAATCGTCGTAAAATTGCGGAGAGATCTGCCTTCTTGGACTATGTAGCCGCCATTTATTTCAATGAGTTAGCGTATACTAATGTAAAAATTATACATCTTAATTTGCCTTACATCTTCTTAGAAAGCCTTTCCTCTGTTATTTATATCAAGAGCAGCGAACAAGTCACTTATTTGTAGATCCTACTTAAATTTTCTGGTGTATTTTTTAAGCTGCGCTTATATAAGTCTCAGGATTTCAACTTCTTTTTCGAAGAGTCTTCCTATTGAAGCAAATCGAATCGATAACCTTTTGACAATCCTCTTCGTTCTTAGGCTTGTAGATTTTTTTTACTTTCTTGAGAGTAGACTTTGAGAACTTCTTTTTCGTTTGTGGTAGGATGAATGATAAGAAACTATAACATAAGTTTATTACTAAAAAGGGCAAAATGTATTTACTCTTCGTATTGAACACCGCCCAAGTTCTAAGTGTCCATAATGGAAATTTAAAGTTGCGTATGTTTTTATACAAATAATCTTGACTAAGAATTTGCACTCACTGTCTAAGACATCACTATCAAGAATCTCAGGCTTTCTGAGTCTTCCTAAAAAAGCAAAACATTGCTTTGTCATCCAGCAAATCAATTAAAAATACTCACATTAAATCTTTGGTGCCATCTCTCGCTTTGCTTAAAGCAATAGTGATCTCTTTATTCCTCACTTGAATCTACAATTGAGTTGTAAATTGTTCTTGTCTGCGCGTTTTAATTCCTAAGAGCGATAGGATAACCCGGCTGTGATCTTTGTCCCTGCCTGCATATTTCCTTATAGACTTGGTATGCTCTGAATTCTGGGAGCTCAAACATAACTTTCCTTATTATTTCTGCTTATCGAATAAAAATAAATGTTTCTTTAAAATAATTATCTCTCACCTGCACCAAAAAGACTAAGAATTTCTGCTCCTAGAGTTCTGAGGTGCGTGAGTTTATTTTAAGATAGCTGTTTAGACATTTTATCAATTAGTTGTTATAATTCAAAAAATAAAAGAAGCAACTGCAAAACTATTCACTTTTAATTTAAAGTTGCCACATTCTCCTTAAGTTTAGAACATTGTTAATCAATGTTAAAGAGGATGCAAAGAGGGAAGAGATTGAAATAGAAACAAATAAGGAACTAAATTTGTGAAAGCGAAATATAAATTGGAACTCTTGCAATCACTTATAAAATTAATCTATTGGCTATAAATCTAAAACTTACTATAAACAAAACTAACGAAAAGGGGTTTAAATCTTTCATCTATATTGCCTAAAATACACAATCTTTTGAAAAGAACGTATTAAAATTATATGATCAGAGTCCTTAAGTGAAAATGATTGACTTAGTTTGCCAAGATTATGCTTATGATTTACACACGAGTGTTTATATAATTAATTATTGCACTTCTAAAATCAAATCGAATTTTACTCTCTTTTACTTTACTTCCTAAAAATAAAAAACTTTCTGGCTATAATTAGATATTAATGTTAAAACTTGCTATATATTTTTAATGTTAAAAGGATTAAACCAAGAGCACTTTATGAAAATATTTTTTATAATAAATATTTTTCTTCTTCATAAGATTTTTAAAACAGAGAAAATTTATAAATATTAAAGTATAAATTATGCTATAACAAAGCAGCGTATCTTTCGCTAGCGAATTATAGACGTAAGCAGAATAGAAAACCTTAGATGGGGTCGTTTACGACCCACTCAAGAAGGATATCATAGCAAATTAATTTTAATAGCAGTTTTCAATCCTGTTGAAGGGTTAAGTACTTCAGCAAGTTCAGAAATTGTGCAAGCCTCAGAAGTCAAGAATAAATTCACAGACGGACAGAAAATTAACTCAGATGCTCACACTTTCAAGAGAATAATTATCTATAGAGGAAAGTTGTTAAGTGTCAAACCATCAATATTGTTGAATATATTTCCAAGCCAGATTGCTTAAGGTTTTGCCCATCCATGTCATCATCAGGTGTAGAGATCTCTTTGAGCGGTAAATAATTTACTCATCCCTTATCATTTTCAATTAGGTTTCACAGCAGTGGCAAAGTCTCAATCACATTTAAATTTGAGAGAATATACTCTTCATAATTATACCCTCAGAACTATCAATTCCAAGGAACTTACAAGATTTTCACATTGCCTGAGTTAATTCCTTCTCCACCTAAAGATGAGTTAGCCTTAAATGAAGAAGAAGTAAAAGAGGAAAAGAAAGATACCGAAAAGGTAGTAAAGTTTGCATTGATCCAGTTTTCCAATTTCCAAGATTCTGTGAAGTACTATTAGAGAAATAAAGACTTCAAGATTCTCTATGATAAGTAGCTCTCAACTTTAATACAACTCAGGAACATAAAGGAGGATAATCTCCAATGCCAATAAGATACCTTTAGAACTGGGGAATGAAGTTTACACTCTTCTCTAGAAAGAAAACATAATAGATCAAAAGGGATCAACAAATCCTGAACTTCAATTCCCTGTATTAGCTGGTCTAGGCAATTCTGGAGACTTGTCTTAAATATAGGAGCAATTAGAAAAACTGTATACTCTGTAAAAAGCAGGTATTTAGACCGAGTATCAGTAAGTTAAGAGTGAGGAAGAAGTTAAAGGCCATAGTAAAACTGAGATATAATACTTAGAGAACTCAGATAAGATGCTCTTAAATGGCATTTATCTATAGATTTAAGAAGGAGACTTCAATTTAGAAGAGAATGCTACTTTCTCTCTGTAGCCATAGTATCCTGAGGAATTGATAGGCTTGAAACTAGACTATTCCGATGTGAGATTTTTGCTTGAAAATATGGACTGGAGTTAACTCAAGCCTGCCACTTTTGAAATCCTCTTGCATTTTCTTTAAGGAGCTTTGAAAACCTTTTCACAAAACTAAAATGCTAGTATAGTCCCCATTCCTTATCAAATTTCAATGGTGGTGATTAAATCTCTCCTGAACATAGCCATAAATTCAATTTGAATTCATAGAGAATAAACTTACTTCAGTTACAAGATTTTGACATAAATTAGGCGACGTCTTAAAAGATAAGGATTTAGAAAGAAATATAGAACAAGCCTCTCAACACCATTACTCTCTCATTTGAAATCACTCAAAGGAATTTTAATTTAATAATCATAAAATATGTTAGATGCTCATCAACTACTCTCTATCATTTAATTTATAAGTTATCCTTATGAGGTTAGAGGACTAGCTCTAGAATACAGAAATATCTAAAAAGCCTTTGGAGTCAGAGCTCAGCTTAAAGCTCTAGCAGACAGCATACTGCTTTTGGAAGACTGTCCTCTCTCGTCACTTTTCCAAGCAGTTCATCAGCTTTTGAGGCAACTACTCTTGCAGAACTAGGACTGATAAATTCAGAGGACAAATATGGAAAGCTACACTTCTATCAGTAATTTAAAACAGAACTTGAGTCTATCTTTGATTCATGTTCCAGCAACTCATCTGCCCTAGACTTTGATTTAAGAGCGACTCTTTAGAGACAATTTCCTCAAAACTTACTTCTAAAGGGATTCCCAACTTGCAATGTGCCACTCAGCTCCTCATTAAACAATATGCCTTCTTAAATTTACTCTAATAACGTCTCTACTGCAAACCTTGATCAATCAGCTATATCTAAGGTACTTTCCACTTCAGGATCAGATATTATTCTAACAGCAAATGAAGATGGATCTTTAAACTTGGAACACCTCATTGAGACTTTAGAAATTAGGTGGACTCAATACAAAGCAAAAATTGCATTAGGAGAGTGATATAGATGAGCTCCTAATTCATTCTTTAAAATAAAAGGAAGAAGGAAAGAAGGAGAATTCTGATGAGATTAAAATTTTGTATCCCTTAGGTAAAGTGCTAAAATCTGATGCGGATCTTGCCAAATTAAAAACTCAGACAGCTGATTACGAGTGTTTAGCAGGATGATTTGCTCTTTACCATGTTCAATGAAATAGATGAGCCTGAGGATTCTGCTCCCTTAAAGTTAGAATAAGACACCTCTTCAGATGAGGAAGATCATAAGCTTGAGATTATGCTGAAGTATTTACTTGATTACAATGACGCCCTCCCAGTCTCTACTACTTAGAAAGTTGATAAGCCAGTGGAAGTTAAGAAAGAAGAAGAGGAGGAAAAATTAGTTAATCTTATTGAGGCTAAACCAACCCCATAGACATTAATCCCCTCTTAAGAATTGCTAACTCAAATGCTATAGATGGGATTCACTACAGAAATTTCTAAACTAGCGCTTATCAAATCTAAGAACGCAAGTCTTGAAGCAGCCCTTGATGTGATTTAGGAAGTATAAAAAGAGCTATCAAAAACTTAGAAGATTGATGAATTTTTAAACCAAATTTTAATTTAAAATTAAAAATTTGCCCTTATAAAGGGGGGGAAAAAGCTACCCATTCTCTTTTAGTAGGCACAGTTTCTGAAAACCAAATGGCAAATCATGTCGAGGTAGAGCTTCACTCTCTTTTATTATATTTACAATCGCAAGTACGTTTGCAAAGTTTGTGAGACCAGCCTCAACAATGAGGAAGAGGCATTCAAGCACTTGTTCATTAATCATCAGAAATTAATCGAATGCTATTATCCCACATTTAAAAAGGAAAAGGTAATTTAAAAGATCTGGAACGTAAAAACTAACAGAATAGATCAGCAGCTTTTCAGGTCTAAGATGGTAGCTAGAATAATCTTTCCCCTCGCTAAACTGATTCACTTCTAACAAATTGGCTCGGAGCTGAGCATTGATTCCCCTGCTTACTTCTTGGTGACTGGATAAAAGAAAGAAGGAGACATTTCGCAAACTTGCATCGTCCAAGTTCAGTACAGTTTTGAAGTGAATGACTTTTAGATAAGGGCGATCTCTGAGAGTTTGATGGTATTCAAACAAGTCGGACTAGACATTCAAGATATTCAAAAGATCTACTATTGCTAGAAATCACACCTTATTGATTATTATGTTGCCATCAAATCTTCAAAAGGTCTAAGTATTTGAGATTGACTCTCAAAACTCTTAACTCCACTTGAGAAAAGTAGATCAAATTGCTCTATAAAGTTCAGATAAAATCTTAAAGCTAGAAAATGGCTAGTTGATAATTCTCTCGGATAATTAAAAAATTAGAAGATATGCAACTGTCTAAGATAAAGATTCTCTTTTAGAGCAAGACAAGCAAAGGAAAGAGAATTCCAATTAGAAAAACCTGGAGATAGATAAACTTGATTAGCAGATTCATATAAACCATGATGATGTCACAATATAAGATATTTAAAAATATGAAAGACTAATGATAGGCAAGACTGTTCAGGCTATCTCAAACTCTTCTGAAACTTTGATCTTATAACAATAAAGTAAAATCAAAGAAGCCTTTACCAAGCTAATCATCACTGGAATATAAACCACTCAGATTGTGAAGCTCTTGGTCCTCTTCAAATTAGCAATTAAAACTGAGGAGGAATCATTGAGGAAGTGTGAGAAATTAAATAATAATATCTCTCTTATTAGCAGGATAGTATCTGATAACAGCTTTATTTTCGCAAGCAATTATCCCAAGCCAGAATTTTATTTCAAGCAAAGACAAAATTTTGACAAGCACAAACTCAAAATGTGGAGCATATCCCGTTGGATCAGGAATCCATTATTTGACTTTTAATAGTGAGAGTGCAAGGAAACTCATTCGAAGATAACGATCTAGAACTAGGAATTTCTTCAGAATAAGGTTTAAACTAAGGTCAAACACTAGGTTCTATGCTATCAAACTATTCCCTAGATCTCTCAATTTTGGATGAGAGTGAAAATCTCAAGCACATTGAGAATATTGGTAAAAATTATCTCTGTAGAGTTTCTGTAAAACTTCCAGAGAGATGGCTCCTTTCTGCAGTTCATTGTTTGAAATCATAATAGAGCAAATAAAGAGCCTCCCTAGCATTCATTAATTTCTTTTGGTGGTAAGTATTAGCTTTGAATGAATAATTGTTTTTTAGGGTATGAGACAATTATCGGACTTTTGATTTGGAGTGTACCACTTAACCCTGAGTTAACAACAAAAACACTCTTTGAAACTCTCTATTCTCAAATATGTCTCAAGAAACTCCCACAGCTTCAGTCCAAGGAAATCATCACATTTAGGACTCGATACTCAATAAACGCCTATCCATTTGACTTAGTTTCCTTCAATAATAACTGATGAAAAAAATTATAATCAAGAAAAGAATCTATAGATTAGTCTAGCTAGATAGTATCACACGTTTCCTCTAACAAAATAATTCTTCCAGTTTCATAGATCCGCAAGCTCAAAGGAGATTACATTCACTCTTACGATATCGCTTTTAAGCAAGAGACTACCCTTACAGATCTAAAACTATTCTTGGCCAATCAAGATTAAGTCTAGTACAAGATATTGATCAGAATCTTCTCTCAAGATGGACAGTTAATTTATTTCCACACTTTTGATGAGCAAATATTCTCATAACTCGCTTGCATGGCTTATTAGAGATAGGGTCATTCATTGCCAGCTGATGACTGCCTGCACCTCACCAACTTGAATATTACTGGAAAGGCTTTGACATTTAATATTGAGTTCGGACTTTCAAACAGCTCAATACCAAAGGGTAACAAAGTCAAGCCACCTGATTCTATGATTGAGCTTTATGGTTCGTGCTCTGTTATAAAATATCATATCCTTATTGTCCCTCAGGTATCTTCTATTATGAAAATCTCTCTCATTATAATATGCAAATTAAATAAGGCTTTTCAATTCGCTAGATACTTAGTCTGATTAGGTTGCAGCCCAGATCTAGTCCTTATAATATTTGAAGATCTAACAAGGAATGTTTCCGTATTCAAATGAGAATTATAAGAAAGAAGTCTCCATCCTATCTTGACAAAAGCTTAATCTAAGATCCCTGAACTAAGAGCATCTTTAATTTCCAATTAAAGCAAATTAATGTTTAATATATTTTAGTTCTGAGGATTTTCCAATCTGATAGTCTTCTTAATTTCCAGATCCACATCGATATCTTTCTCTCCCGTTTTGCTTTCCTTATACTTCTGTTGAAGTCCATAGATGACTAATAAACCTCTTAGTTTAGTAGTCAAGTAAGCATTGAAGAGCTGAATCTCATTAGTTCTAAGCATCTATTGGAAAAATTGGTAAAATACTATGTTGATTTAATAAGCTTACAGCAGGAAGATAGTTCTCATTGACTTCTTCTGGGAGTTCTCCTTTGCCTTGAGCGAAAGGGTTGATGATCACAAAGTATTCGGGTTCCTTAAACTTGACAGTAGGGTACCAAGGTTAGCCGCCCGATGGAATTTTCTTGACTCTCTCTTTGACAAGTCTGGAATTTAACCAGAAATTGAGAGTGCACTTGTTCAGGTTTAGTTCTATGCCGATGACTCGGGGCGTAGTTGTGCGGAACTATTGCACTATTTCTTCCTTGCCACTCTTGCTTGACACTCCAATTTCTAAAAGGTGGTTAGCATCAGAGAATAATCGCAAAGCACAATTAGCAAAGCATAGTAACACAGGAATAATTAGGGATAATAAATATGGAAGACTTTAGTCGATTTAAGGAAACTTACGTAAGGTTTAGCAACTTATTGGGCAAATGATCTCCCAGTAATGAACTCTTTAAAAATATGCTTTAAACTTTAAAATAGAAATTTTCAATTAATATAACTCCTTCCGAGAATGATTTGTTTGTTCTGACAATCTGTGATTGATAACTTGTTATAATATGATATGTTATATGGCTCGTGAATGGTGTCTGTTGTCATGATAGTCTGATTGTGTGATTCTAAGTTGTCACCCTCTTCGTGATCCATTTGAATTGGGTAAGGCTTTAGGAAGTTTCCTTTACCATCGGGTCTTGCTTGACACATCATACACACCAATTGAGATATAATTTTCTCTAGAGTGCCGCCTAATTGAGGCTCTTGAAAGTTTAAATAAATTGAAGCTTAAATAAGGACTGAAATATATTTTATCTTATCAATTCAGATGGAAAAGCCGTTTGTGAGGCCTGCGGCACTGCTGCTCCTCAGTCTGCTTATGTGACGGTTTTGAGTCAAGCTGCTCTTAACAGATAAGCAGAGGAAGAAGAGAGACAGAAAAAGGAACAAGAGGAGTCTGCTAAGAAGGCTCAAGATGAAGAATAGAAAAGGCAATAAGAAGAGTAGCAAAGACTATAGAAGGAAGAGGAAGAGAGAAGAAGGATAGCGGAGTAGAGAAGATTGACTGTGGTAATTAAATCCAGTAGATCATATTCCAGATAGGGTATTATTAACTCTCTTAGCTATAAACTGAGCTACCTGAGAAATTTCTTTAATCAATCGAAAGTATAGCATATTGGTTATTATCCCACATTCATCGGAAACTAGCTCACTTAAAAGATCATAAATTGGAAAAAATTTAAGCTAGAAATCAAAGCGACTGCTTGTTGCCATCATAATTTCATCAATTTCAATGTGAAGATATCTCTTAAGAAACTTTGAGTTCAACCAAGTAAAATCAAAGAATTACACATGTGAACATCGAGTTGAATTTCAATATTTCTGACTCTGCTCATTTGCTTGGCAATTTTATCATTGAGAGCCTCTCTTAGAACCTTATGAATTCAAATCAAGGCAAGAAGAGTGAAAAATAGAATAAGTCTACAATCAAAGGCAGCTCAAGCTAAAGTTGTAGAAGCTAAGTATCTGCCACTTATGGTGAATCATTATAAAGGTGCTTCTTACAACCAAACTTATTAAGTTAGCAGGATAGAATTCCACATTTAGTAATCTAATTGTCTTCAAGGTATTTTATTTCAAGCATCTGCACGGACATAAAATGCACATTGAAAAATTCACAGTCAGGTCAAGCACAAAAACACTAATAGTGAGTGTATGCAGTGGTTAGAGTTTGAACAGCATTTCTCCCACTGATCTCTAAAAGCTCAAGCTAACTGCAGTTACGATTATATCTTTTTATATTTTACTGACCAGCAAAGACCTATTTTCAATTTGCAAGGAGTTCCCATTTAGTTCTTGAGGTCTTGCCTTCTCTCTCCAAAGTATTTCCATGTTATAAATAGAGAACTTGTTCGAATGACATTTGACACTTCCCAGCAATAGCAACTAAGGTTGACAATAATCTAGTTCCTGAATAAGATCATGAAGATAGATCGGGAATTCGCAAGATTGATTTATGAGGAGTTAGACTTGCCTAAATTCTTGCATCTAAATCTTTTCCAAAGCTAAAATTCTGGGACTCAACTCACTGTAGAGTTTTTTAAATAAAAGCTATAAGTGTGAAAGAAAATGATGGTAATTAAGAATCAAGAGGATTTATTTTTAAAAGATTGATGAATTTGAAACCAAGATTGAGCCTTATGAATGTCATTTAATTTTTATATTTTATGTCAAACATGCACACTTATCAATTCAAATTTTAAAAATTAACTGAAAGCAAATAATCAAATTTCTATGAGATATAATTATATTCTCCTTTTCTTTTCATTTGAAACTTCCTTTCGTTATCATTCTAGCATAAATTGGTTGAAATTATATGAGTTGTAATTATTTTGACTGTGGAGTATTATGAGAACAATCATATCAAAGACTTCATATTTGCTTATAAATATATCATAAATTTTAATTTCCTATTAAATAATTTTAGTCTTGGTCCTCTTGAAATGAAATTCATTAAACCAACCAGTTTAATTTCCCTAAACATCGATATCAAATTTAAGAAATGCTAATTTGCTTGAAAAGCTAAAGCAAAACCAGGCGATTTTAGACGCAACAAGACCAACTTCGCAATTACAAAAGATTAGTAGTGCAAGTCCTTAAACTGAGGACAAGTGTAAATTTTGAAGAAGTAGGATGCAAATAAAGTTAATCTTGGATTGCTGAGCATTCAAGGAATCAATCATGAGAGCCTCTTTACATTTCTATTACCTTTCTCTTAAGTGATATTGATAAATGTTTTAGGATCAGGAATCGTGTTTGTGTCTGATGTGCTTTCCTCTTTTGAGCACACTCTTCCCTTCCACAGATTCACAGTTTCTGACTACAATGAGTGGAGGCAAAATAGACTTAAAGATCCCACACCATTGAGGCCGTTCGAGCCAGTGGCTTACTTTGAGCTAGATAGCGACACAAGTGTCACTGTCGACATTGACTTCCAGCGCCCTTGCAAATACATCATGCTCAAGCCAACTGGACTCAGAAAGAAACCCCAAAAACTTCACTCAAAATATCAACAACGTTCCAATGGAACTTGAATTCTTCGGAGTGCAAGGAATAAATTAGTTTGAGAATATTGAAGTGCAAAGTATTATGGGCATTGACCTGCAAATCAGTGGTTTGATATTACATCTTTAGATTAATGTGCTATTGATTTATTAACAGTAAAAGTATTATCTATAGAGCTAACTGCAAGAACTACTCTTCAGTTGACTGATTCGCATTTGTAGCTATAAGACATTCCAGGCCTTTCGCTTAACTTTAGACTCAAAGACTAGTCAACTAAGTCGCTATTCAGTCTTAGAGGAGTCTCTATTTAAGGCATTGTTGCTGAGTAAGACGATTCGACTGACCAGCATGATTTAAATGCTGATCATTTATGAAGTATTTTCCTTCAAGAATCATAGATAGAGTGCGCTCTCTGCATCAAGAAAATATTAAAATTTTAACTACTCCTACTTTTGAGAATGAATTGGTTTAATTCATGCTCTGACTTGAGAGTAAGCCAAGCTAAAAAAAAAGGAATAGATAAAAAGGGCCCCAAAATTTTTGGAACAAGGGAAGAGTTAAAGGGGAAGGCCTTATAGATCTTTGAAAAAAATATC
>JAJKFJ010021046.1:0-24430 GCA_027382625.1 Tetmemena sp. SeJ-2015
AGATTCGTTTGCCAATTCAAAACAAGTTTGAAAGTTTCAAGTAAAAGCTAAGTTGAAGGGTTAAAATCATGGTTTCAAGTCTAAAATCGGCGACCGCAGCTCTAAAACCAACTTTCACGAACTCAACTCCAACTTTGACGAAAGTTAGCTCAAAAAGTTCAGAACTAAACCCCAAAAATCGTTCCACGGTGGAAAAAATGTTTGAAATCGTACTAAAAAGTTAGAAATGGGCAGTTCAGAGTCCAGGTTTGGCAAGAAGTTGGCGAACCAAAAAGTTTTGATTCAGTTTTAAGATTTAAGTTGCTTATTTTATAAATTTAGTCCAAGATCAATTATTATATATCACAATTTTTGATTTCGACCCCGATCTGAACCCGAATCGCTCGATTATTCTGAAAATCACGCCGAATTGATATAAATATAAATGATCCAGGGTATATTATTATGAAAATCACGATTTAGGTCAATAATTCTAAAAATAGGAATAAGTTGGATCAGTCGTATTTATATATTTAATTTCTGATTTTTAACTAATGTAAATTGATCATTAATTTTTGATTTAATTTAACAATCTCCTAATTTTCATTAAATTCCTACCTATATAAAGGAACGTCGTTAGAGACTCTGCTGAATTGAAAATAGATAAAGTAGCTGCTAAAATAGCACTTTTAATTTAAAAATGTCCAACTGAATGTATCCTCTCGACTATTTTTACCTTTTTTGGAGTTAGTAAAAAGAGAAATTATTACAGTTGGTATTTTTAGGATAAATTAATTTTACAAGGCAACTTCAGCTGCTACAATTTGTGTAAACTTTTCTTTTAATTTTGCTTAATGGAGGATGAGAAATCTCGAATGGACAAATTAATTAGAGACTTAGTTGACTGAAAGACAAATGAGAAAATTTGGTAGACTCTCCTGGATCCGAAGACCCAATGGCAGAACTTCCATGTTCTTCCAGGCAGGCACAAGAATGTGATGGTAATCAACTCTTATAAGAAATGCTTAATTTTCTTTCAAATTTAAACTTACTAACTCATAAAATTAAGCCAAAGAAAAGCAAGGTAACTTAATCTGAAACTTATACAAAGATGCTGATGGACAATTAAAGCTAGTTTTTAGGGAAGGAAGAAGAGGACAAAAAGAAAGCACTCGATGATGAGGATGAGGAAGAGGATGAAGAGAAAAGAAAATTGAATTTGTAAAATGGATTAGGTGAATTACTTTCTCAGAACATTAAGCAAAAGCTAGAGAATATTTATAGAGATATACTTTTATAATGAGAAACTTTTCAAAGCACTTTTTGACCTACCTTCACTCAAAGGAGTTGACAATTAAATTTATAGAGCGCAACTTTATAATCAGTATTTATATAAAACATGAATGATGATATGGATAATAAACGGACAATTTTAAAACTTGGTCTACTGAATAGACTTTAAAAATCATGGCTGCCAAAAGAACATCAGGAATAATTGGCTGCTGCAAGAAAAGATCGAAGTCGGAGAGTAATAAATTTTATTGTTAAGAGTCACTGGAAATGTCATGTAGCATAATTAAATGGAAGACAGCAAAGTTTCTCCATCTAAAAAGAAAAAGACAACCTGATAGATCGCCATTGAAAAGGAATAGGCAAACAAAGTCAATGACCCTTCTAACAAGTAAAAGCAATTCATGTTCAGAAATGAAAAAGGATAACGTTTATAAATTTCGTGAATGCATTAAATTAAACTTGAAACAGTCTGAAGAAAAAATTGATTTTTACCATCATTAAGTCTTTGATATCAAAGGTTTTAAAAAGCCCCCAAATTATTTCAACGAGCCATTTTATTAAGATGCTGGAGATTCACATTTTTTCTACAATATATATTTCTAAATCATCAGGACTCAGGTCATCCCTCAAACTTATCATTGACTCATTCTGCAACCCATGTTTCTCAGAAAACTTCATCAACTACTAATCTTAGAAATTCAAGGAGGCTCTTAAACCCAGAGGTATCTAATTCCTAGAGACAATCTGTAGCTGTAATCCATCGATCTATGAGTCCCACTTTGACTGAGAACAAGGATAATATCTAGCCATCTCCTCTTCTTACCTTTTAAGATATTTATGATGTTCGAATAATATTTATCACATTAAACATATTTTAAAGTAAGAGAAACTGAGCAAGAGTTGGAGAGCAAGCTCTTAAATAAAAGTTAGAATAAGACTGAATAGGAGCAACCTGAACTTTGGAGAAGGCAATGATAGTTAGAGTGACATCGAGAGGGAATATATGCGGCATTTCATTCAAAGGGGTAAGGGTTTTCACAGGAAAGACCAGATCAAGTTAAACAATTTATGCTACTTACTATCATGAATAGATTATAAATCAAGCTGAAGAGTAAACACTTGAAACTGAGTTAGAGGAATTCAGTATAAGGTGGAGATCAGAGATTTTAGTGGAAGCTTAAAAAAAGGATGTCAAAGCAATAAACTCTTGCAACTGACGATAGTTAAGATATACAAAGTGTCGGCCATTTGAAAAGATCACATATAGTTTATGTATAAATTCTAAGAATGATGACTTGACATAAAACTTGAAAGTCATTTGTCTCTTCCAAGTCATCCACATAGTCTCCTGAACGCAGGAAATCTAGAAAATCAGCTCGACTTTTGTAAGGGCAGATAGATCAAGATTAGATTTCAGGTCCAGCGCCTTTCGATCTTAATAAAACTACAAAGAGCTCCAAAAGATAAAAGCTCAGAGATCATGCTAAGATTAAAGAATAAATTCCCATAAATGGGGCAGCCGATATAGTATAAGAGAATTAAAAAAAGGTAGAAAAGTATATAATTTTTTACAACTTTAATTTATTTTTTCTAAGTTGCCACATTTAAGGAAGTAGAAAAATAGTAGAGTAAATTACAGTTCAACTATAGAAGGTTTCATCAATAAAAAAAATGTTGAACTATAGTAAAAATTTGCAGAGGAGGAGCAGAAAATAGCAAATAGTAAATTTGCAAGCTTCCTTATGCAAAAATTAGAACTTGAAAAAATGAAACAGTCTATAGTGAAAATAATATAGGTATTTATTTTGTTTAATAGTTGAGGATCCGAGATACCGACAACGGCTAGTGAATCATAATATCAAAAAATTCTTGAAAGAAGTAGTCAAGAAATTTAAATTGCCTTTCTTTTGTAATATAATAAAGTAGAAAGATAAAAATAGTAAACAGAGGAGAATAAATATATTCATTTCAAATTGATCTACTTTAAATTATTGATAAACTGGAAGAGGATCAGACAAAAGCTCAATAAGAGTTGCTAACTCTTTAAGAGATATAGAACGAAGAATTCTTATTTAATTTTTCTCTATTTAAGAAGTGAGTATGATAAACAAGAATATTGAGCAAGAGGAAAAGCAAAGATAAAAAGAAAATTAGTCCAAGGGTGGCCTAAGATCGAAATCCATAGTATTTAAAGATAAGTCGATAGTTGCTTCTCCAAACATAGTAGTTGATAAATCAATCAAGAATATTTTAAAGCAATTTTTAATGATAAACTAGATACCTAATAGAAAATAATACAGCTAGAAAGAGTCAAAAGTCATGTAGACAGCAAGAAGAAATTTATATATGAGATTTTATATTTTAAGAAAGGTGGGATCTAAAGTATTTTGAAAAGCACTTCAATCTGTGCTTTATCTCATTAAATATAATCAATAAACTAAAAATAGAGAGAATAGAAGGAACTTAAAACATAAGAGGTATAATAGCAGTTGTCAGATAAAGATGTGGAGAGAAGTTTAATCTAAAAAGAAAAAAAGAAGCCTCTAAAGAGGAAAAAGAAAACAGTAAAGCTCAAGAATAAGTCCAAGGAAAAGGTAGAAAGATTAGATCAGCCAAATTTTAAGATTCCAATTCTATCTATTTCAAAACTCGACGATCTACCTGTCAAAGCTCAATATTCTAACCTAAGTAAACAAGGTATATTGCAAAAATAAGAAAGCCGAGTGAGGCACAAAGATACTGTTAATTTGCCAAAGTTTGATATCTTGGAGGATAATTGGGAACAAATCTTATCAGGCTAGAATCTTCTCACTGTAAATGAAAGTAGAAATAATATTCCAGCAACCTAGAACAAACATCTAAACTCTTTTTTAAAGCAAACTACTAATTTAGAATTGGTGCATCAAGAAACAAAATGGGGAATAAATGAATCTTTTGATTTTGACCAAGAATCTGAGAGGAAAAATCTTCTTAAATCGTATCTCATAGTTAAAATTTATAGTCTAATTTTTATTAATCGGCAAATTTAATACCTTAGAAATCACTTTAAAAACAAGCCACAAGAAATATGCATTTAAATCTCTCAAAGCCAAAATTTAATGTTTCTTTAATTTAATCAGACCTCAAATAAGGACCAACAAAACTGCAGATTGTTGAGACCTTCAGATAAATGAGCTCTGATGAAGAAAATAATGCAGAGAAAAATTTGTAACCAACAAAAGACCTTCTTAAGCTCTAAAAGAAAAAGACTTAGCTCGCATTAAAACAGGCATTTAAACTTTAAATGACTTTTATATTTCTTAAATAATTTGTGAGTAATTTGAAACCGTAAAGGTTAAATACAAATCTTATGCAGTAAAAGACTCTTGAGAATTAAAAGTCCTCTTTTTAGAGTACGATGAGAAGTTTAGGGGAAAAAGTAGAAAAATCAACCTTAAATAATGAAGAATTATCTATTAAGGACAACACTTTTAAGCCATTGAACACATTTAACAGTACTAAATAAGAGGTACAAGAGATATTTGTATTTATTTGTGTTAATATTTTTAGTGAGTTATAGTTTGCTGCAAAAGGAGATAGTGTTGTACTAAACAAAGTAAGTGGCTTCTTCAAGCTATTGGTAAAGAAAGCTCATTTATGATTGTAATTTATGTTTTACAAACTAAAGAAAGGACAAGAAGGTAGTATTTTATAATAAGACAAGCCACCTCCCATTAATCAAGAATACTCCGTCAAAGTTTCCTCGCCATAAAAAGACAAAAAAAATATCCCAACAATCCAAATTCACTAATTTGATATTGAGGAGAAAGTGGTAGATTCCAGTAAAGAACCTCCAAAAACTCAAGGAAAGCAGTTTGTTTTCCCTGGCTAGATTATTAACCCATCATCTAACTCGCTATCTCCACTTTAAAGTGTTTTAAAAAAGTCTTCATAAAAGTTCTTCCCAAGTCCTGAGGTGAATGTTTCAAATTAGTAATTGGATGATATGAGTAAATATTTCTTATCTATTTGATTTGATTAAGTAGATAGGCAACTTTAAAGAAAAAAGTTTCTTTCTTATAATTTGGTTCACCATCTATCCAACCTACTTTGTTGGGAATTTAATAACAAAAGACGCTTTTAGTACCAACTAACAGCCAAGCAAATATAAGTGTTCAAGAGGAGCCACAACCTCTCTTAGAATTTGAAAAACTTTAATAAACAGAGGTGCAAGATAAAGTAGAGAGAGGTCTTCACAATTCATTCTCTAGTTCATCCTCTGGGACTAACATAAAGTAGCCTTCCACTCTTCTTGCTACTATTTCACAGACAAAAGATAAAAAGAGTGACTAGAAAAGTGATCAGATACAAAAATCATAAACAGGAGGACTAAGAAGGTTGTAGGAACTTAATTAAAACTTTATGATTGATTCATTTAAATTAATTAGAAGTAGATCAAACTAAATCTCCCTTCGGGTGAAAACAAAGAAGTATAGATTAAGGCAAGAAAAAAGAAAAAGCCATAAGTAGAGATACTCAGTATTCTTAATTAAAGCGATGTCAACACCAATATAAATAGCGTAAATGATAATCAAATAAACAAGAATGAGCAAATTAGTCAAGATATAATCAATTTATCGAAATTAGTGGATCAAAATAAAAGTGAAAAGCTAGACTTCAAGTTTCCTACTCTAGATCTTTTGAAAAGTTTTAATGAGAGGAAAAATAATCCTACTCCTAAGTTATAGGTCTCCCAGTCAAGCTTTGATTTTAGATCACATTCAAAAATTCAAAAAAGAAGCCTTTCAGTTGATAACGATGAAGATCAATTAGCGAAAAGTCAAAAATAGTAATTAACAAAAGAATCCCAAGAAGCATAAAATCAAAGCCAAAATTTTTATACAAGCATAATTTCAAGTAACTTTCGGAATATCTTTTCTCTTTTAAATTTTAATCTTTAAGAGTGACGATGGCAGAGAAAGTAGATAATTGGAACAAAGTAATGTCATTAATTTGAATATTTTGAAACAGAAAACTTAATAAAGATAACTTAATTACAAACTTTAGTAAATGCTACAGCCTTAAAAGCAGAAGGCACTTACAAACCAATTATTTTTTTCTTTTAACTTAGTGTCTCTAGAGAAAAGTAAATTGGCTCTCGAAAAATATATGAACTTATTTTTCTAAAATAAGTAGCAGATTAGAATCTTAGTAAAGATAACTTCGCCAAATAAAAATCAGATAGAGTATTACCTCTTGCTCATCCTCCTTGGAAGACAAAGATTTAAAACCTTGGTCTATAACCTATAAAAGACAGGGCTTATTCACCTGAGAAAATTGAAGACCTCAGTCTTTTGAACAGTTCAAATGAAGAATTCTTCTAAGAAGAGGCTTAAAGTATAAAGGAGGAGAAGAAGGGAACCTTTCATTATCGAAAGGTTCATATACTAAATAAAAGTAAGCAGGGGAAATCTTAGCCTGGATCAACTAATCTATCTACAACGGCTGCAAATACTAACTCTAGTATGAAGCCGCCTCGGCATTTAAAGTCAAAGAGCGAAGCAATTAAGTAACCAGGAGGAGGCCAGCCTAAATAGCTTTTTAAAAAAAAGTTTTTTGAATCATCATTAAATGATAATTTGATAAACTTTCTAAAGAAGAGTTTAAGTTATAAACTAAGTTACCACATATAATAGCCAGTTTGAAGCATATTCAGGTGAAGAAGATTTAGAATTCTCGCTCTTAGGATGAGATTCCAAAGTCTAATATTTCGAAGTTCAAGCCCTAAGACAGCTCTTTTATAAGGCCTTATGTGAAAAAGGGCGGTAGTTTGAACATATCTTCTAACGATTCATTTGAAACTTAAAACCAAATTACTTCAGGGGTTGGTAATTTTAGATTCTTTGACGAAGATAATCATTAAGACACGACTCTAAACAATGAGAGGAATTCTCAGCCTATGATATTCTATAATATATTTTATTGGAGTAATCGCAGAGCTAGATAATCAATACAGCTAAGAATTAGTTAGAACTAAAATTAAGTTATATTCTTATTACCGATGGATTAAATTAATGCCATTAATCCAATTTAATTATTCAGTCATCCAATAATCTATAGAACTTACATTTATAATTGATTTTATCCTTTCATATTATAGTATGGACTCAGTTTAGAAGTCGAAAAGATTATCTTTTTACATCATATATTTCTGAAAGAGGTTATTTCTTATTTATTTATCCGATTTGGAATGTAAATGAAACAATTTAAAAGAATAGAAGAAGTTTCTTTAAATAAATGTAAGAATGAATTTTAGTTAGAAATAATTTAACTTTCAACCATTTCAGAATCACCTCGCTATCAATTTAGTTAGCCTCCTATATTTTTATTAAATTATTTTATAGTGAATCAGTGAATACTTCTTAGCTTTCTTTCTCAATGATTACAAGAGGGAAAGTAAAATAGGAGAAACTAAATCAAAGTACAAGCAGCGGCATTTTAGACAAAATTATTCCCAAAATGAAGAAGCAATCTGAAACCAAAAAGGAAAATGCTCTTGTAAATATATTAAGATATAATCATGAGAAGAAGCAACAAATTAATGTTGGAAAGAGAATCACTTAATTATGATTTCAAATTTTCCCAATTTAATAAATCTTCAATTTTTTTAAATATAAAATGAGCCAAGACTTGAATTAAAAATATTGCAATATAATCATTAATTTGCGATATTTAAAATAGTGGAGGTTGATAAATGTAGCTTAATTTATTGACTAAAATCCTTTCCTTTCAATTTAGTTTTATAAATGCTAATAACTTCTTTAGTCATAACCTCAAGCACAATCTAAATACATACAATTCTTGTCATCAATGATCTTATAGAGCTTCACAACGATGATATTATCTATCTACAACATGTTATCACTACCTCAGTATTCTAATCGGTATAATCATTTACTTCTAAGGATTATTTACAAATGGTCAAATTTCGGATAAAAAGAATAGATTATTTAATTTATAGCGTATAAAAACTCTTTTTTATAAAAAAAAGAGAGACTTAAATATCAGTATATCTGATTTAGCACTTCCAAATAGTTCTTTATTTTCGAAGTTCACTAGTAATCGTAAAAAGATTCATCATCTATTTAAACGCTATATTAACAAAATATGGTTTTTCACCATAATTTTCCTCTGATATTTGCTCATTGTCTCCTTTTCAATAACATTTTTAAATAGAGTGTGATCTTTTCTATATAACGATAGTTAGAAATTTTTTTCAATTAATTCATTATGAAGACTAAACTATGAGAATTGACCTACCAGAGATATTTAATGACTGAGAATTTGAATTTACTAATTTAGATAATTGATTTAAAAATACTAAATTAGAATTATTAAAAATTAATTCAAAAATAAGAGTCTTTAAAACTTAAGATCTATTCTCAAAGCCATTCGATCCTCTTGCCTTTCTCCCAAATGCCCTTCTTTGAAACTCCTGATGCAAATAAAAATTCTCCTTCTCCATGCTACTTTCCGTCTTTCCACTATCCCGAATATCTACTTCCATCAGGCCAACTAAAGACACCAAATCCATCTTTTTTATCGTATATGAAATCACCCTCGTATGCCTTGAAGTCGCTCTAAATAAGTAAGCCTTTCCCATGCAATTTATTCATGGACCATTATCCCTTATAAATTTATCCATTATTCCATCTGCATATTCCCATACCTTCAAAATTGTCATCCTTAAAATCTCCTATATACTCACTACCATATGGAAATTTAGAATGACCATGCCCGTGCCTCTAACCATTCACAAAATCTCCTTCATATGATGACCCATTTGCCCAAGAATTTTTCCCTTTTCCATGTTTCTAACTTTGCAACCATTGCCCTTCATAGACAGAGCCATCTGCGAGTGAATACCTGCCTTAACCGTTAGCTTAGTTCAACTTCCAATCTCCCTCATATATATCACCATTTTAATAGATAAATTTCCCATATCCATCTGCCAATCCATTTATCCATTCGCCATGATAGGAAGATCCATTATCCTATAGATTGCTTCCAGGCCCATGCGGTATACCCTTAGAATTTAAATACCCTTTATATTTTGCTGAATTCCCCAAAATCTAGTATGAAGTATAAGTTAAACCTTCTTCTTTGATTCTATCTTTCCATTTTTCCTCAGCTATTCTGTAACACTCATCATGCTCAATAAAATCTTTAAGGGCAGCTTTTGCTCTTCAGTTTCAATAGGAATCAAACTTGGCTCATCTGGAGATTCTTAGATACTCTCGGTTTATTTAGTAACTGTAAGATCTAATTCAGAATTAAGCCTTGAATTTTAGTCATCAGGATCAGTAGTTTCGCTTTCTTGATTTAGGTTTAGTTGCTTCATCGATTTTTGCAAAAACTCTTGACTATCATCTATAGGACCAGAATAACTATTTTGCTTTATGCAACAATCAAGTTCCATTTCGCTTTATTTATGTTAATCGAAATTATATGAATCTAAATATAGTTTTGAGAATTTAGTGAATGAATATTGAAATCAATAAAAATTTAATTTCTAAAATTGACCCTTTAGAATTAGTACTCCTCTTTCAAGCTACTAAATCTATCTCTGCTAAATATCCTCACAATAATTATAGAATAAATCCATCCCTGCTAATACGCCAAGATCCAAATCAAGTGTATAAACTAAAACTTTCCATCCATCTCTTTTATTTATATAGTTCTTAATTTATTTATTTCTGCATATTTAAGCTAAATTTAGTTGAGGTAATTCTCTAGATCAAGTTTT
This sequence comes from Tetmemena sp. SeJ-2015, assembly GCA_027382625.1. NCBI lineage: Eukaryota > Ciliophora > Spirotrichea > Sporadotrichida > Oxytrichidae > Tetmemena > Tetmemena sp. SeJ-2015. The sequence continues at coordinate 10,058 of JAJKFJ010021046.1, forward strand.
AATAAGTGTCGGCTTAGCAATCGGCCGATTTAGGATTTAGCGAGCCATAATATTTTAATAATTTCACTCTTATAAAATAGAGGAATCACATCCCTTGATATAGGATCATAGATTTGCATAATACCTGCTGTGTTTCATATACAATAGTTATCATTGGTTATAGCGGGCTCAGTATATTTATGAAATAAGGTTAAGTTGGTTTTTTAATACTTTTCAAGTAGTCAGTTTAAAGTGATTTGATTATCTGCTTCAACGCATGCTTAAATGGACTGCTCTCTCAAATATTAATAATTTTAAATTTTGAGCACTCTTTTACTTAATTTAAATTTTTTTTAGTACAAAAATTAATAAAACTTCATTCTAGAGTTGTACTCCTTGATTAGTTGAGTAACTTTGGTGAGAGGCTTTCTAGGGGTTCCCTCGCCAGCAACCCATGGATGAGAAAGGAGCTGTTCAGCGTTGAGTCTTTGTCTGGGGTCTCTAATTAGGAGAGAGCGGATTAGGTCCTTCGCCACATCTGAGACATCATCCCAATATGGAGATGGGAAGTCGTACTGGCAGTTTTTGATCATTTCAAAAAGTTTCTGGTTGTTAAGTTCGTAGAAGGGTGGGAAACCGCACAGCCTATTCAAGTAAAAATGAGAAAGGCAAGCAAGGGAGTAACGATTAAAGAAACTCTCCTGAGCAAAAAAGAATAATAATGGGTGGATACAATGCAATAAAACTTACAGCAAGTATAGAATAACTCCTATTCTCCAGTAGTCTACTTCTTTACTCTAGCCTTCTCCCTCTAGAATCTCTGGGGCCTCATACTCTAGGGTATCCGCAACCCTGATAGAAAGATCATGCTTGAAAAAGCTATTAAGTCTAAAATCTGCAATTTTTATAGCAGCAGTATAGTCTCTTGACACATAGAGGAAGTTCTCAGGCTGTAAAATATTTTTATTAGAAAGTTATCTTTAAATTAAATAGATTTCAGAGCTGATAAAAGATTTCTTAAATTCCTCTGGTTGTTTAATTAATTCTTAAAATCCTATATAAGGAACTAAAATTTTATCTTTTTGAAGCACGGAACTTTAATTTCCCCCCTATTATAATAGATGAGATTGGACTTACATTAAGATCTCCATGAGTGACCCCTTAGCTATGGCAAAAACTAATAGCTTCTAAAATAGGCCTTATTATTATAGCTACCTCGAGTTCTGAGTAGTTCTCCTTCTCCACGATTCTATCTAACAACTAAAAGCAAAATTTAAATTAGTATATGGTCTGCTGATAAAAGTAGCTTTAATTTCATTGGCCAGAGTTAAATCCCTCACCCGAGGTCTCGTTATTATCAAAGCTTACATATCCTCCAGTCGTGAGCTCTTAGACAAGATATATATAATCTTTATCTTCAAAAATCTCGTGGAGCTTTATTACATTAGGATGATCAATCAAAACCCATAATATGTGAAAATAAAAATTCTCTCCTCACTACATTAACTATTTTTGTTAACTTATCATTACTCGTTTTGGGCCAACATCTTAATAGAGCGAGTCAGTAATCTAGGACAAGATTGATAGAGCAAGGTGAGTAATGTTTATATTGCTCAGCTTATGAACTGAGCATAAATCAAGCACTCGTCATTTAAAAATTCTACCCTTTCAATGATTGCAAAGGAAACTAATAAGTCCCTCACTTCAATTCCCACTCCTCGCATCATAGAGCTGCTTAGGTCTAGGAGGAAAGGATTAGCATATTTAGTAAACTAAATTCAAAAAGATTTTAATTTTTAAGTTGAGTTCATAATCTCCCAAGCAAGGTATTAATTCCACCTATTCGTACAATTTCATATAAGCAGGCAAACTAAAAAATTCTAGAAAGTCTTTTGGAATAAATTAATTATGACCCTAAAATCGATTACAGCTTTCAAGAAGAGATCAACTTTGTATTCTACTACTCAGTATTTGACCGCCGAGAAAAAGCTGAAAATCAGACTAAGTCAGTGAGTGTTCTTGAATGTGTCAGCATAAACTTAATGCTATTGCATTTTTAGAAGCCTATTTTGCTCATTTTTTATTTGTTTTGTTGTCAAAGATTGATGTTTCTATCTTAACAAGCAGTTTATATACACTCTTTATATTATATTGCTTATCTTCTTATTTTAGGATTATAATCTTTGATAAGATGTCCACCTCTTTAAAAAAAGCGATCTCATCTTCCTCATCTAATAATTCTCTACAAATAAAGTTAAGTTTTTTGAGCAAACCATTATGAAGTAAACGTCCTTAAAAAGGCTTTGCTGAAAAATATAAAATGATAAATCAAATAGATACATATTCTTACCTGTAAATGAGTTTGATAGCAACTTTCTCTCCAGTTGTTTTGTTGACTGCTTACTTCACAATATCGTAATATCCACTAGTTTGATATGATTAATTCCGAGTAAATTTACCCTCCAATCTACTCCTCAAATTTGTAGAAGTCTGTGATATTCTCTCCTTTACGATATGCAGATCTTTCTTCAATTAATTTATTTTCTAATTTAATCATCATATTATTAAAGTGTGATTTCTCATATATTTTGGCTTCTTCACCTTTGTCATTTGTATAAATATATTCACTCACAATAATTTACTTGATATGATGGGTAAAATCATCTTGCTTTTTAAGTTAAAATATATTTATTCGAAAAATGTTATGTATAAGTAACTTAAATACTTTTAATTATTTGTACTTTATAACTTTTCATTTAATTATCCAATATTTATTCTAAATATTGATCATCTAAATAACATTTAAATTAGCTTTTTAACCCAAAAATTAAACCATTGAAATAATTATAATTTTGAATAATTTATTAAGTGAATTTTAAATAGATTTGTACAGTGTCAAAAATTAATTGCAGTGCTTGCGTTTATAGAAATGCAACTTTTAAATTGTGAATTCATAATAATCTTATTGCCTTTTTTAGAGGTAATGCTTTGACTCCTCCATCATTATTTGCTAAATTAATCAGGAAAGGGTCTTTCACCAATTTTTATATGAAATTTTGAAAAATGATTATCTGGCCCTAAATAAGCAAATAAATTCTTTCTTCCAAATTAAATTTAGAGAGCCTATTTAGATTCTATTATTTATTCTAAAAAATAGAGAATAAATTCTTCTAAATATTAAGACAAGTATATACTTTTTAAAAATGCTTTATTGATAACTAAATTCGTTTTGGGAATGATGCCTGTTCTATACTACTTTATTATGCTATCTTAACTATGTAGCATACACTTCCAAGACAAATTAAAAGCATGATAGTTTACTTTTATAAATTGTCAAATACTCAAAATAATGGGTTAAGATGCTAGACTAAATTTTATAATAAAAATCATAATGAATAAATAAAGCATTCAAAATTATTCTCAAATCCATTTAATCCTCTTACCTTCCTCCCAAATGCCTCTCTTTATAATTCCTGATCTTTATTAATATTCCGCCTCTCCATGCAGCTTTCCATCTTTAAATTCACCTGAATATCGCCTTCCATTAGGCCAAGAAACGACACCAAACCCATGTTTTTTATCGTCAACATAATAACCCTCGTAAGAACTGCCATCGCTCCATCTGAATAGACCTTTTCCATGCATCTTATTCATTATCCATGGTCCCTCAAAAATTCTTCCATCAATCCATTTGTAAGTTCCCATGCCTTCGATATTATTATCTTTGAAGTCGCCTTTAAATTCGCTTCCATCAGCCCACTTAAAATGGCCGAATCCATGCTTCTTACCATTCATATAGTCTCCTTCATATACTGCACCATCTGGCCATTGCTCTTTCCCTTTGCCATGCTGCTTGTCGAGCAGCCATTGTCCTTCATATAAAGCGCCATCGACGTGTTGATACCTCCCATTTCCGTGAGCTTTGCCTAACTTCCAATCTCCCACATATATATCACCATCTTGATGCACTATTTTACCAAATCCTTCTGCCAATCCATTTATCCACTCTCCGTGATAGCAAGTTCCATCAGCCGAAAGATTGCTTCCAGGCCCATGCGGTATACCCTAAGAATTTAAATACCCTTTGTATTTTGCTAAGTTCTAAAAAGTCTTGAGTGAAGTATAAGTTAAACCTTCTTCTTTGATTCTATCTTTCCATTTCTCCTCAGCAATTTAGTAACAGAAATCATGATCAATAGTGCTTTTAAGTGCAGCATTTTGCTTTTCAGTTTCTATCGGAATCTTACTTGTAATATCTAGAGATTCTTAGATGTTCTCATCTTATTTAGTAGCTGCAAGATCCAATTTAGAATTAAGTTTCGCATTTTACGTAATATGATTAGCTTCAATTTCTTGACTTTGGTTCAGGTGTTAAATCGATTTTAGCTACAAGGATTGAGAAGGGCTTTCCTCAATTGGGCCAGAATATTTTTTTTAATTTTTGCAACAAGCAAGTCCCATTTGAATTAATTATTATTAATCAAAATAAAGTTAACCTAAAAATATTGTAGGGAATATAGATTGAATATTGATATTAATCAAAGTTTAATTTTCAATAATACTTCTTTTTATTACTTTACAACTATTGCTACTACCTTACTGATAAAGCTATCTTCTTTATATCTTTTCTATCTCTATAAAATCTATCTATGTCTACTTTGAGAATTCCACAATTCTTATTAAGTGAGCCTATTATTAATTTATGTGGACTTATAAAGGAATATAATAGAGAATATTAAAATTTTATTTAAACTAAAGAAAGATTTACTAGATCATTAAATAAACATCTCATATTTTGTATAATTCTTAGTATTGTTTACGCATTAATTTTTTTCTAAAATCAAAATATTAGTTCAAGATTTATTTTCACAATTGCTTCCATTTATTGATATTATTCTTGACGAAATTTTACTTAGTTTAATCTTTTGAACTGAAAGGAACCTCTTAAGAATCCCTTCTTCCCAGATAAGCAAAGTGACTTAAGTCATTAAGTTAAGCTTAAATACTTTTCCTAAATATCACTCTACCTTAAACTCGATCTTTGTCTTCCTCTTTTTCCCATCTCTCAATATCACTATTAAATCCTCTGTATCATAGCTTAACATGCATCAAGTGAAAAGAGACGCAGTTCTTATAGTGTCCCTTAACTAAGTTCCAGTAAAACTCAATGCCGTTGAACTCCCGGCGAGTATGGAACATTAAAAACAGGAGTGATGTTTAACTCAGCGTATGCCTTCTTCGCTTCCTTTGTCTTGTTACGCTGAGGTTGTCAACGAGTAGAACGATCTCACCGTCTGTGATCTTCTCTCTGAGCTTCTTAAGGAACGCAACATACTGCTCTCGCTTGATAGAGCGAGGATGAAGGACATAAGCTTCTAAGCCTGAGTCTTCGCTGATTCCTGCAAGTAACGCACTTAGTATTTCTTTCTACTCGTAAACTTCTATGTTATCGTGCTTCTTGTACCAACTCTTCTTCATGAAGTGTTGTGTGTGAACACAGCTTTGTCAGCACATACAAACTTCACGCTATCCCTCTCACACCTGAGCAGTGTAAATATATTTCAGATTTTTATAATAAAATGGCTTAGTGAAGTCTATAAACGCGCTTCACTCGATTCACAGTTTGTTACGTTATGCATTTCAACGATAGATGTTTGCTACAGTCTACGGAGAGATCTTGAGATAAGGAAACTATCTATGGAAGATCTTCGCGCGCTACTCCAAACTGAAGTGCGCTTAGTGGCGAAGAGTTTGAGGATCAATCAAATAATTGATGTGCACATCTTGAAACTTAGAAGTGCGATGAGGAACAGCTGCAACTCCTAACTTTCTCATCTGCAAAGCAACTTTCAAATGCGAGAGTATAGTGCGCGCTGGAACTCTCAACATTTTTGCGATGGAGTTGATGTTGAGAACTGGCTATTACTACTGATAAGGGTGACTACATCCATACCTTAGAGTCAAAATGAAACTGAGATAGGATGTGTAGTTATTTTTGAGTAATTTCGCGTTTGACTCGCATGATTATAAGTATTAATAAAGAAATTAATTATACACAACTTATTTTCACTTTCTTATCATATTATGGGGTTTTTTGAACCTCAAAAATTCTCTTTTTGAAATATTCTGAAGATACCTTCATAGTTCCTCCTCAAACTTGTAAAAATCAGCGATCTTCTCTACTTTACGATATGTCGATATTTTCTTCTAATAATTTATTTTATTCTCTAAACTATGTAGCATATACCTATAAGAGATATTAAATGCCTAATAGTTTACTTTAGTATTTAATTAAATAGTCAGGATATGATTTGATGATAAACTATTATTTTTGAATAAAGGCAGAATGAATAAGTAAAACTTTAGAAATTATACTCAAATCCATTTGATTCTCTTACCATGCTCCCAAATGCCTCTCTTTAAAATTCCTGATGCTGATAAATATTATCCTTCTCCATGCTGCTTTCCGTCTCCCCATTCACCAGAATATCGTCTTCCATTAGGCCAAATAAAGACACCGAAGCCATGCTTTTTATTGTCAATGTAATGACCCTCGTATATCCTGCCATCGCTCCAAATGTGTAAGCCTTTTCCATGCATGTTATTCATAATCCATGGTCCTTCAAAAATTCTTCCATCACTCCATTTGTAAGTTCCCATGCCTTCGAAATTATTATCTTTGAAGTCGCCTTAAAATTCGCTTCCATCAGCCCACTTAAAATGGCCGAATCCATGCTTTTTACCATTCACATAGTCTCCTTCATATACTGCGCAATCTGGCCATTACTCTTTCCCTCTGCCATGCTACTTGTCTTGAAACCATTCTCCTTCATATAGATAGCCATCAGTGCTTGAAAATCTACCTAATCCGTGAAATTTGCATTACTTCCAATCTCCCACATATATACCACCATCTGAATATATTGTTTACCAAATCCTTCTGTAGATCCATTTACCCACTCTCCGTGATAGTAAGCACCATTTGCCCATAGTTAGCTTCCTGGCCCATGCGCCTTACCCTCAGAGTTAAGGTACCCTTTGAATTATGCGAAGTTCTAAGAATTCAAGATTGAGGTATAAGTTAAACCTTATTCTTTGATTCTATCTTTCCATTTTTCCTAAGCAATTTATTAACAGAAATCATGATCAAAATTTTTAAATTAAACCTTTTGCTCTTCAGTTTCAATAGGAATTTTGCTTGGTTTCTCTGGAGATTCTTATTTAGTGTGCAAGATCGAATTTATAATTAAGTTTCGCATTTTAGAGTATCAGGAGGTTACTTTCTAGCTTTAATTTAGCTGTTAATCGATTTTTGCTACTTTGATTGGGAGGAAATCTCCTCTATTTAGCCATAATAATTATTTTAATTTTTGCAACAAGAAAGTCCCATTCAGATTTATTTTGTATTAACGAAATAAAGTTAATCTAAAAATAAGTTCTAAAATATAGAATGAATATTGAAATTAATAAAAGTTAATTTTCAAAGGATATCTATTTTTATCCCTTTACAAATATTGCTCCTATCTAGCTGATAAATCTACTGATTTTTTATCTTCTCTATTTTTATTGAATGAGTCTTTTTCTGTCCTTAGACTTCCACAATTCTTTTAAGCCAGCACTAATTTATGCTTACTACTCAAGGAGATAATAGAGCATTCTCTAAATTTTATTAAAAAAAAAGATTGACTATACCATTAAATCTACCTCCCATATTTTGAATATCTTTTAAACCTTTTTTCTCTTTAAAATTGTTCTAAAATTAAAATTTTAGTTCTTATTTATTTATAACTTTTTCCCCTTAATTTTGAAAACTTTCTTATTTTGTTTTTTTTTGTAAATTTAAATTTTGAAAAATTAAAGATAGATGATAAAGATAACTCTCTTTTAGAATATTTAAAATATTAAGGATTAAATCTTTTAAAAGTTCCAATAATTAAAAATTAATTTTAATTCATTTAAATTTTTTGAATAAAAATTTTTTTTAAAATAATTTTAAATTTAAAATTATCCTTACTATTTCTTATATATTATCAATATTTTTTTACTCTCATTAACTTTAAAATTAATTTTTTCCCTCCAGATTTAAACCTTTGGAATAATAATAATCGAGATAAATTAAGCAATCTCCTCAGGGAATTTAAAAATATGGCTTAAGTATTTTAAAAATACAATTAGCATGTTTGAGACTGTAATTAAAAAAAAAGTCGCAACTTCATCTCCCTCAACAGCTTTTTGGAAATTTTATTTACTAGGCTTATTCCACTTTTTAGACCTTGATTTTGGACCTCCTTAATTTGCTGGAAGTTTATTAAATAAATACTATTTTTTAAAATAAGAGGTAAAAAATTATTTTATTGCACTGACATGAGCAAAAGGTTTCATAGCGTTACAAGAGGGCAATCTTCTGAGATATTTTTCACCTCCTAGCTTAATCCCTTAGCAATTAATTATATTTATAGGATTGGGTTAAGTCTGACCTGCATTATTATCTTAAGTATGTCATTGTAAAAAACCAGAATTTACAAAGCGCAAAATGTGATAAGTAAGGACAAGCAGATCGCATTAAAAAGTATTTCAAGCTATATAATTTCAATTTTAATAACATCATTGGAATAAACATTTACTCTTTAATTATGTTTTAAACAATTTATTCTAAAATGTCTTTTCGAATTTCTATCATTTATTTGATGTATTAGTCAACAGCTTAGTTAATTTTATCAGGCTTATTAAATCTGTAACAATTAAAATAAAAGAATGAGCGAATTCCAGTCACTGAAAATCTAAACTACCTTAAGAAAATGATGAAACTCTCCTGTTCATACTCTTGTCCTCCATGACCCAAAAAGCAGCAAAGAGCAAGAATGATAGCAAGTAGAGAATAAAATTCAGCAAATGATTTCTTCTTATTTTTAATGCTGAGGCGCCATCACATACACGCTTAGTCACTTTCTTTAAATATAATCTAATTTTTTATTATTAAATGGTGTCTACTTTCTAATGACAGTATGTCAGAGAAAGCTTACAGGAGAACAAAAAGTAAAATGACAGCTAGCAAGGAAAGATTTCGCTGATCTATACACCAAGAAAGGCATCCTAGGGACCTAGCTAATTATTCGAGGAATAATAATCTTAACAGCGCTTAGTAGAGGAGTAGGGAGCTCAAATCCTAGGAATCAGATCAAGGAGCTGCCACAAATTCAATTTATTATTGATATATTTAAAATGGGGGTAAATAAGTATAGAATTAGGCAAAAGAAGAAATCTTGCAAAGATATATTTATCTTATTGCATAATTTGAATCAAGTTGATAGACTAGAACGAAATAGAGAAACTAAAGGCCAAAGAGGTATCTGCAGCTGTAGAAGAGTACGGATTAACTTAGATTGCAAACGCAGTTCCCAATAAGCACTTTTTTAAAAATGAGTCTGGCCATCTTGAACCCCTCTTTATTCACAAGAATCTGAGGATGAATTTCATAGACCACAATTCAAATTATATTTAAATGGTTATTCTCTTTTTCAAATTCAAACCCAACAGTTCTAAAGAGACAGAATAAATAAGAATTCAATATTGCTGAAGAAAGCGTGGAAACCAATCAATAGATCTTTATGGAATTATTTATATTTTTAAATAGATGAATTCTGAGGTTAATTGGGAAGTGGAAGAAATCAAAAAACCTTCAGAGACAAGCACATTTTATACGGCAGCCTTTTTGTAAGTATATTTTCGTTTTGTATCCGAATTAATAATTGCTAGGGTGGTCAAGAGCTGAGATAGCTCCGCATCATAAAGAAAAAATTTTTATCATAAATTTACAGGGATTTAGGTGACACCTATGAAATTTGTATTTTTAAGTAGAGACTTTAATTCAATTTTTAGACTAATTAATTCAATGAATTTATGGATACCGAAGCACACTGAGAAGGATTCTTTAGTGTGGATGATCCAGACGAGAGAGATGCTATAGTAGATTCATAAGTGAAGGCTTTTTTACAGGAGCGGCAGAATCCTGACTTCGACCCATTTAAAACGAACTATCTTGTTGGCTCTAAATATGGCGAACCAGAAACTAAAAGCTAGCATGATGAATCGAGAATTGAGGAGTTCCAAGACAAGGCAGGCGATTTCATATAAAGGAAAGGTTTGAATTTTTATATAGATTCTAGATCTGCTTTTGATGAAGATAATATCTCAGATAATTCTATGATCCAGATTATTAAATAAACTTAAAATATGTTTATATGTTTTTGAGAAGCAAGGGAAAGCTAAGAACTTGAAGAGTAAATTTGCAAGGAAGGGTAAGAAAAATGAAGGCCGAAGAGTGACTAGCACTGGTGTTGTAATCATTTATGTTTACTTATCTAAAGGATCAAATATAAAGCTGGAAGGAATACACTACTGATTTGAAAGAGACATAAAGAGAAGTTCTAATGACTTATTTTAAATTAAGTTTAAAATATAATATTGAATTATCTAAGATTAGATATATAGATTTAAACTAATTTTAAGATTTTTTAAATTATTTTTGTAGAATACAGTTATCAAATTTTTTAACACTTCAACTTTTGGATTCCAAACGACTTTTGAATGCCTATATTTATAATCAGAATAAATGACTGTTTGCACTATGATAGGCCAAGCATTCATTAGAATAATAATTATTCTAACAACTTTTTAAAAATTTTCAATTTTTATATTAGGAGAAGGGAACTCTAGCAAAGTAAAGGTCATTAATAAGAACATTTAGGCGTCTATGGACCCTATCAACTCAATAATTACTTATTTATAAATTCTATTTTAACTTCACAGAAAGGAGATGAAGAAGAGATTGCAATGCCGAGAGTTTGGATATCTTAATAAACTATCCGTAACTACCTCCAGTCGATTTATAATACAGTAGGCAGCTCAACTCAAGCAAACTCCACTCTAGATTCTTCTTCAAGAAATCACTAGGACGCAAATGGGAAACAGCAAAGCAATTCTTTACTACTGCCCTCTTATAGAAACACTTTGCTAAATCCTTTGAGGAGAGTAGACTTGACTCGCACTCCTTTGGAAGGCGAGGATAAGTAAAGAGAGTCTGATTTTAAAGTATATGGAGGTAATCTTAAACTTCTGAGAGAGCTAAAGCACTAGCCTGCGATACCACCTGAGGAACATACTCCACTTGAGTTGCATAAACAAAAGACCAAGAAGTTACTTAAATATTAAACGTAACACCTAAAAGAATTAGAAAAGCGATAGCAAGATAGAATTTAAGATATAAGAAGAGAGAAGGAGTAAAGGGAAAAAGCGAGTTCTATTTAAAAAGGGATGAATGAAGTAGGTTTATAGTTTCTTAGCTTGTTTTAAAATTAATGAAGTTGGAACCCAAGTGGAAGATATAGAGCAGAATAAATTTAAATGCAATCTATTATAAAATAAAATAATTTGTTGAGATAATTAAAGTGTGTTTTACTATAAAGGAAGAGTGATTCTTCTCTATTTTTTAAGACAAGGATTAAAATTTTAACTAAAAATGAGTAACTTAAACTCTTAATAATTTTTCTAGTTCCTATTTCTAGTATTGAATAGTATCTACTAGAATTAAAATTAAATTGAGAGTTCTGCAGTAACTTCTTGAAGAAAGTAAAATAATGCAAATTAAGACAATGTTTAAAATGAATACTTCCCAGAGAGGAAGAGGAAAAGGAAAAAGAGTGATCAAGACAAGTGAGGTGAAAAAGTCTCATCTAGAAATAAGGGTGAACAAAGTAAAGAAACCAATTTTGATGCTTCTGAGAGAATTGTGCATTCTCGAAACGGAAAAGACAGTGTGAGCTCATTTTCCTCGCAGAGCTCCTTCAAAGAAATAACTAAGGAATAAAAGGAGTTTAGAGATAGCAGTTTAAGGACACTTGCGACCGCCAAAACTCCCAATAAGAAGTCCAACTTAAAGATTTAATAGCTTACTTACCACAAAAATACTCTTTCGCCTATTAAAAAGGTAGATTAATAAACTTAGATATAATAAATTACTCATACACTTTTTTGAATTATAAAACTCTAAACAGTAGGCTTTTGAAAGTTGTAACTTTTAAAGATAGCTCACCAAGCCACAAAGGAAAGTTACCTTTAGCTGAAGATATTTAAGCAAGCCAAGTTTAATAAACTATTCCTAAAAGTTAAATTGATCATGCTAAAGAAGACGTTGTAAAGATCACAATTGAATCCAATAGATCACAAAATAATAAGACTGATAAAATAATTAAAAAGAAAAAGCGAAACATCAAATTAAAAATAAACAGGAAAATGGAAGCAGATAATTTTACAGAGCAAATATCCAAACAGAAGAATGGATAAGATAAAACTAATTCAATAAGTCAAAAGCCAATACTTTCTTTGCAATAAATGATAAGAATGAGTAGATAAAGTTATGAGTAGGATAATGAAAAAGGAGTGGGAGATGAGGAACTGTTTTAAAGGCTGTCTTCATTATAATTTGATAAGAATGTAATTGACATTAGTTGCTGCAAATATATAAACTAATGGCACTAAATTGATTCTATAATAAAAAAACTGATTAAGTTATGTACTACGATTGTATTATGTCTAATAATAATAGTTAAGGAATTAAGCATCCCTAACGGGTATATACTTAATCGATTTAAAGTAATCACAGGCGTAAGTTTATCATTTGTGGTAGGTCACGTGAAAGCCATGTCAGTTAGTAGTGATGACGAACTACTTCTTTATAGAGGATGAGGAGATCTCTACGTGTTGCCAGTCTAGCTCCACTGATGAACGATGAAATACGACCGGCTTCCAGAGTCACGCAAAACATCAATGCTGTGCAGGAAAAAATAGCAACCGGTATAATTAATTCTAAATTTCTTGAAAATTATGGATCCTCGATTGACAAGAATCCAAGTAGTAGGATATAGGATAATAAATAGTTAAGAATCCCCATGCATCCTCCTCATAGATAAGATTTACCTTAAAACTATACAGATAATAAATTACAAAAGTAAAATTAAAAAGCTTAATAGAGTGTCGAGGACATGCTTTTGAAAATGAGAAGTACAGCTGCCAAATAAAAGTAGAGAGTGAATAAGATATGAAATTTGGAAGGAGAAGTGAAAAGTGATTCCAATTCTGAATAACTTGATGACGATGATAGTAAATATAGATTTAGGAGAGATTCAATTACAGACTCCCTTCTGGAAAACTACTCTCAAAATAAAATAGATGCAGTGATAATATAAGAACAGCAATAACCTGAAGCAGTTGAAATAGAAGAAAATGCAACTCCTCCTATCATAATAGAATAAGAAAAAAGTTAGTAAGAGCCTAAGATGAGCTTGAATATAAAAGGGTGAGATACGGCTAAAAACGAAAAAACTTAGAGAGAAGAATAGAAGAGCGAACTATAGTCGAAAAGGAAGGTAATAAAGTTATATAAGGGCGCGGATAGACAAAGGAAATTAATGTAGAAGATGCTTTTGAATGATGGGAGTATATAGATTGAAAGACCATCTATTTCAGCAAGGAATTAAAATATTGAGATTACATCAAGTAGATAAATGAAAGAGGAGACTAAGAGAAATATTAGATAGGCTGTTGATCATCAGTTAATAGTTTCGCTAGATAATTCGAATTAAGATAAGTTAGAAGATAAAGAGGAAACAGAAAATTAATCCAATTTGGATGAAGAAGAGTAAAATTAAACTGATGAGGAGGAAGAAGAAGAAGAAGAAATTTAAGATAGAAGAAGTTTTAAAGAAAAAAAGAAAATGATGATGATGAATATGAAATAAGAAGGGGAAAAAGGTAATAACGAAAGCCTTAAGTTAATTTACCCTTTAAACAAAGCAGTAATAAGAAACTTTATAAGAATAAGATGATTAAGAGTCAATCCACTAAGAAGTTTCATAGCAAGCTGATGAAATTTACTATGAGGGCTACTTGAATAAAGAACTAGAAAGTTTTGCATGGGGCCAAGAAAGATTGAAAAAGAAATCTTAAAATAGAGAATTCAAGCTTATTTAGGGAAAAAGAATAACTTAATTATTTCATTTTATCTTTTTTTTTTTTTAAATCTCTATCTATCATCTTGAATTTTGAATTAATTTGTAAATTATCATTCAAAATGAACTAAAATAATTAGAATGAAAAAAAGAGTTCCTTCACACCTGGAGGACCAAAATAATTCCCTTTCCCAAAATGATTAAGCCAGTGGTGAAACGATAAGGGGAATTTAATGAAAATTAAGATTTTTTAAATAAAAATTAATGATCAATTTTCCTTATTTTAAAAAAAGAAAATTTAAAAATAAAAAGTCCAATTATTTTTATTTTAAAATTTTTGATAAAATTTATTTTTATAATAAAATACCCCGGATATTTATATTTTATA
>JAJKFJ010021047.1:0-19706 GCA_027382625.1 Tetmemena sp. SeJ-2015
TTTAGTATCTTATTGAATTAATTGAACTTGATAAAATAAATTTTGAAGGAAACTCTTGCTGCAAGGAGTGTTAAATTACGCAAACTTAGGCAAAATTTGAAGATTGTAAATTCTTAAATAATTCAGCACCATCATCATCTACTTTTGAAATGAAAGTGCAACTTCCTCTGATATAGAAGGTTTATTTGATTAATCAACAATCAAAAACTGTATTTTTAAGATAACAAATCCCAAACTTAATGATGTTTCTCATCTATTTCAACATTACGATTGCTGATTCTCAATTTATAAACAATTATTCCAACAACAGTTCAAGTAATTAAAGCTCTTAATTAATTATATTAAGTGCGATTAACTCAGTTTTGTCTACTTTGGAAATTGCAGACTCTAACTTCTCAGTGAGTGAATTTAGTATATGAGAGTGAGAATTAGCTAGACTTGCAAGGAGGATTTATCCAGGCAATGTTTTCTGTTGAGTTGATTGTTTGCAACACCAATTTCTCCAACGGGATGGCAAATTAAGGAGGAGCAATTTATTTAGCTTCTTCTAGCTCAGGAGATCTCTTTATGAATAACTTCAAAAAAATAAAGCCATGGATGAGGGAGGAGCTCTATATTTGTATTCATACTCTTCTCTTCAAATAATCTAAAACAACTTCACCGATAAATGAAATTTTAAACCATATATCAAGCTTATGATTAAATAAACATGATAAAAATTTGATAAAGTTTATTTTTTTATTAAGGGATTTTAAAATATAATTTCACTACTTTATTAATTTAATAATTTTTTATTATCATTAAGAAAATATGCAATAATCTCGAATATTTTATTAAAATGCTTTATATTTCTTAAAGTTGGCATTTTTTAAAATATAAATCTTATAAAATAGTCCACAACTGCAGTTTAAATACATGTTACAAGAAGTTCTATATTACTCAAAATTATTCTTGCTGAAATTATTATATTAAAGTATTATACTAAATACCCGAGCTGTAATGAAAATTAAAATTGATTAGAATAATATTCCATTATTTATCTAGTCTATCTCTTTTATGCAGCAAACCCTTTAAAATTTTCTATTAAAATTATAGAATATTATTTGCCTGTAACTTAATACAAAGCTCAATCATGTCAAGAATGCAAAGTAAATAGATAAACTTTAATTCAAAGTGAAGAAGATCTTCCATTCTACCGAAAAAATATTTCCCTTTACTTTAAAATTATTTTAGCAAATATCATTATGTAAATAAGGATAATTAAATTGAAAATCTAGCAAAGAATTAAGGAGACGATATAGTATTTATCAAGTCAATTATGCTAGTTATTGTCTCAGAGATCTTCATAAATAATCAAATAGGAAAGTAATCTATATATGCTCAAGAGGCTAATCTATATTACAAGAAACTAATAATTAATCAAAAACATTTTTCTCTTTAAAATCTTCAACAAAAGTTTTAAAATTAAAAATTTATTTTTGAATAAAAAACTTAAATGATTTTTTTTCCCCAAAAAATTTTTAAATTAATCCCTTAATTTTGGGTTTATATTTAAAAATTTTCCACTTTTTTAATTTTTAAATTTAAAAGATAAATTTTAAATTTTAAAAAAAATTTTGAAACATTTTTAATAAAAATTTTTTACTAATTTAAATAAATTTTTAAATTTTTAAAGTTAAAAATTTCTATTTTAAAATTCAAACAGTTTTTTAAAATTTAAATTTAAATTTTTTTATTAAAAATAGTAAATAAAAAAAATATTTTAAAATTGAAAAAAAATTTTTTTTTAATTTTGAAATTTTATTTTACAAATTAAATTTAAATTTATGCTTTTGAAGGGGCCTCTTTACCATTTTAATTCCCAAATTTTTAAAACTTTACCCTTGTTTCCTTTTACTTTAAAATTTTAAAGGGAGTTTAAAATTTTTTTTTGTTTAAAATTTTTTTAAAAGGTTGAGTTCTTTGGGGAAATACAAGTAGGGAAACGGAGGCGCTATCTACCTCACAAGTTTTACAGATTCAAGCAACTCAACTCTTAGTATTGATTCCAATTGCACATTCACAAAAAATCGAGCGGATAGTAAAGGAGGTGCTATATACTGGGATCAAATTGAACCTTTTTATTAGAAATAGGATGGCTAAATTATTCAACTCCACTTTGTATACGACTAATTATCTTAAGATAAAAACTTCAAGTCAAACTACGCCGAAGTTTATGGAAATAATATCGCAACTTACCCTCAATAAATTATGCCAAAGGATACTAATTAAAGTTCTGATTTAGAAAATTTTGCTGAAAAATTTAACAAGATAAAAGAAAATGAAGGCACTTTTTCATTTTTAAGAAAATTTTAAAGCGGAAAGAATTTTAAAGATTTTTCTCTCTGGATTGGGATAAAATTTGGGGAAAAAATTTTTATTGTTTTCAAAATTGGGAAAAAAAATTTTAGATTATATTGGTAAACTGTATCCTCGGGTGGGTAAAATATTTCATCCTATTTTTTAAATATGACTTTCGACTAGTCCTCAACATAAAAGCATTACCCTTCAATTGCGGAAGGTTAAAAAAAATTTAAAGCGAAGGGAGGTGAAATTAAAATATCGGATATTAAGTTTTATGGAACTCCTGGAACTAATCATAGCATTTAAACTTTAAGCATATAAAATAATTATAGTTTAAAGGTAAAAGTTGCATTTGATATTTAAATTTTAAATTTATAAAGTTTTTTCCCCCCTTTTGTTTTAAAATTAAAGGGTGAAACATCCTTTAAAAATTTTTGGAAGGAAAGGTTTTTTCAAAAATCCAAATTGGGAAAATAATTTTGGGGAGAAAATGTTTTGGGGAAAAAAATTTACACCCTCCGGAAAAGGAAATCCCTTTTCTCCCTTTTTTTTTTGACAAAATACAACCCTTTAAAATTTAAAAATTTAAATTTTCTTTAATCTAAAATTTTAAGGGTTTTTACCCAAAAAAGTTTATTTTTAAAAAAAGGAACTTGGGTTGGGAATATTTTCCCCAAATTTTTTAAAAAAAGAGATTAAATTTTTAAAAATTAATTATTTTTTAAAATTTTTGGTTGGAAAAATTATTGCAAATGTTTAAAGGGGTGGAAATTTAAAAAAACTTTGGACAATTTTGCCGGAAAAAATGTAGTATTTTATTTTGGTCAAAGGTTCAAGCCCCAGGATTTTCTTGATAGTAATTTTGTTTGGGTTTTTGCCAATTTTAAACTCTTCAAATAACTTTTTAATTTTTAAAAAAAGACTGAATTTAATGAAAATTTTAAACATCGAAGCTTTGGAAGCATATTCTTTAAATTATTTTTCAATCATTTTAGTCTTGGGATGGTTATCTTTTAGATCTAGACTTAATGGCCTATGGAGATTTAAGTGCTTGAATAACTTTTTATCAAGGTTGCAACTATTGGAGCTCTCTTTTTGGATTTTTATTGTTTATTTGGGGTTTTTCTTTAGAAGGGTTCCCAAAATTTTTCCCCAAATCTTTTCCTTGAAATCTTTTTTTGTGATGTTACTCCCTTTTCTACTTTTTTGTATTTTATTTGCTTGGATTCATTTAAATAAAAATAAAATGATTTATGGATTTTTAAAAAAATCCCTTTTAAAAATTTAAAAAAATTTCCCCCAAATTTTTAATTTAAACGAAATTTTAAAAAAAAAGGGGAATTTAAAAAAAAATTAAATTTAAAATTAAATTTGGGGGTTTTAATTTGAAAATTAATGAAATTAAATCTTCATTAGCAAAAATTAAGTTCTTAAAAAATTTTATTTAAATTCCCTTTTAATTTTAAAAAAAATTTAACCTCTTTAAAAATTTTAAAATTTTAAAATTTTTTTGGAGTAAAAAACAAATTCCAAATCCTTCAAAATTGGAAGAACAAACTTATCTTATAATTTGAAGAGTTTTAAAAAAAACTGCAAATTTGGGGTAATTTCTTGACAATTTAACACCCAAAATTTTTTATTTTTTTTTTAATTAAAATTTCCCATTTTCATTTAAAATTTTTTTAAAAATATCAATGAGTCTTTTAAATTTCTTTTCTATCGTTCTAGACATATCAACTTTTAAATTAAAAAGGATAAACGGTTTAGACAGGATTTACAAAGATCTAGAAATTGAGCGACATAGTTAAGAACATAAGCTTTTGCTTTTAATTGTAGCTTTTCCTATCATTTTTGTGTGGCTTTTTGGATACTTAGCTGCACTTGTCTTTCTAATGAGCAAATATTAATTGGCTTTGGGACTAGGCCACTTCAATAATCCTGTTGGATATATATTTAATGGCTTGAAGAAGGATCATTACAGAATAGAGGTACTCTCTATTCTATTCAACATTATGACTCTAGTAATTATTGCTATAACTAAGGAACTAGGTACTGTAGTGTAGGCTTGGACGATTACTATAACTCTTCTCGGGTAAGATTTCCTTTTCTTAATTAATTTAGTCGGCTATTTTTAAGTATGAATTTGAGACCCTTCTATTTTAATGATGTTTTAAAAAAATATCTACATTTTTTGAATGATCTGAACAAGATTTGGAATTATTCTCTTGCAGTGATGATAACTACTCTATTATGTGGAGTCTTCTTCAATTCAAACTAACCTCTAGATTGGAGAGAGAATAATCCTGACTACTCACAAGGAACTTTAACATTAACTCAATCTGCTAACTCTGTTATGATCGCCTTCTTTTTCATCGCCCATATGACTTTCTTTTTCTATTTCGCTTACCTTGTTTTCTAATACCTAAAGAATTCTCTTAAAAGGAAGCATCCCAATCTGTATCTAAAGTTTTACTTTAGGAGTTTCTTAAGAAGTAAAGGAAGCACAGTAAAAATATCGAGAGAGGATCTCATAGACTCTAAAGTGAAAGAAGCAAAACAAGTTTTGATCCATAATGAGTTACTGGAGGAATATTTTGCTCTTACTCATAAGATCAAATCTCTTTATCAACACAAATCAGTAGTATTCTTTAAAAGGTTTTGTAATTAATTTAACAGATTTAATTGCTAATTATTCTCTAAGACTACCATAAAAACTCTTAAGAACTATTTAAGTTAGGAGTGCATAAAGTAAAAAATCCTTAAATAATTTGATAAGAACAAAGATCATAGCATAAACTTAAAGTTCGCTCACAAAATACATCCTGAAAATTAGAATCAAAAGCATCTTACTAACAAATAAATTCCTCAATTGAAAAATAGTAAGGATTAGGAGCATTTTGAGAGGTTCAGTTAACGAATATTAAAGCAGAAATTTTAGACAGAAAGAATTTAGATGAATTTTGAACTCAATCCAGAGGCTATTGCAAATGTGCAGTATGAAATTAAAAACAGCATAAGATCTAGATAGAATCAAAATTTATAATTATATTATTTTAAAGGATTTTTAATTGAGATTATTTTATAGACACAGGGCTTAGTTTCTAAGCAATTTGAATGAAAACTATCTATCAAAAAATGCGAAACTTATCTCAATATAATTAACCTAATCAATAATCCTAAATTATTTCCATAAAGCTCTGTATTTTACTATAAAATAGACAAACTTAAAAATAAAATTGATTTAAATATCATTAAATTAATTTAAAAAAAATTAATTTGACTCAATTCGTATACTTTATTGTAAAAAATGTAATCACATAACTTAAGAAACAAACATCTTTAATATTATAATATTTAACAGGAGCTATGTCAATTCTTAAACTAACTAGAGGAAAATGAAAATCAGCCCTAAATCACTAATAATAAGTACAAATTATACTTCATGCCCTTAAATATTAAAATTAGAGGTTTGCTCTGATTAATAATCCGAAAATTAGAAGTCATTTTAAAAATTAACTACTATATAGATATCAATGAGGAAATTTACATATTCTTCTACATAAACAGGGAGGAGTTATATATTGAATATAATTTTAACATCTCAACTTATTATACTAAACCATCCTTGCTATTCTCTTGAAAATAATAGAAATTTATGATGAGAAATAGCCAGTTCACTTAAACCTTAGCAATCACTTTTTTCTTTATCATAAACTTAATGCCTAGCTTAATCGGCTGCCTCTATTTCGAGATAATTGATGCTGTTATCACTAAATAAAACTTGAGTTCTGAAAGTAGTGGCAATTTATTTAGATCTAAAGAGTACAATACCAAGGTTTTAATATATAATTCAAGCTTTGATTGTCAGTAATTAGAAGCATAATCTGCCGATGGCTCTTAGCAATTATTTCTAGGACTTTTCAACATAGAGAATGCTATTGAGATAAAACTTTAATAGATCGACTTCTTTTAATTATTATTTTATTTCTAGGGGTTTACTTGTTAATAGAGATATAAGCAAGTAGTAGTGGGTTGTAGAATAAGATGAAACCCAAATCTTCAATTAGAAATTCGATTAGAACTTATATTAAATAGAGATCATTGATTGGCTTATTCTGATTAAAACTAATATTAAATGGAGCTTAATTAATAATTTAGAGATATAATTAAAACCCTAATGTTTAATTGGATTTCGCTCTAGAGGTAAGTGATTAACAAATGGGGTCTAAATTTAATCTAAACCTAATCTTTTCCTTTTTAATAATTAAAATATATCCCCCCTTACTTTTCATTTCAATCTTGGCAATGTTCTCCTTGTAGATAAATTTTCACATATATAAAGCTAAATCTTATTCTTACAACCCACGATTTACTCCAATTATTTCTCTTTATTCAATCGCAGTTTTCTAACTGCCATTCACAAAAAGGCAACAGCAGTGCAATATTCAGCATTCAAAATTCTTCTCTGAAATCATTTATAATTTACTATAATTTCATTAATTTAAAATACTCTTCGAAAAATACCTGAATTGTAATTAAGCTTAATAAATAAAATTACAAAATAAGAGATATATTAAAGCTTATATTTATTCTCTAACGATTCAAGAGTGTAGTTTCTAAAATATTTCAGGCTCTAACGGAGGCATAATATTCGCAAATAACTCTAATATATCTGTCTTGAACTCAACATTTTCATTTATTTATTATACTAGTTGATAAGTTAATAATTTATATATATAGGTCGAATATGAATAAATGATAGAAGGTACTCAAAACCTAATCAAAATAGAGTTTGTTGAGCAAAAGCAATATATTAAATAAGAGATATTATAAAATAATTATGAATATAAATTTAATGAGGGAGTCATCTCCTCCCAGATCAGAGTAAAGAACATGAAAATGACTTCCTCAGTCAGATTTATAGTTTTTGTTTCAGTGGTTTGAGTAGTTGTCTGTTTAGGGTGTGGTACACTCCTTCTGGATGTTGCAATCGCATAGGGTTTTTCTTGTCCTTGTTGAAGATCTTGTAGTGGATGTTGTTCAAAAGTACGCAAATTGAAGCATACTTTTGTAGCTCTTTGAACTTGCCAGCGAAGATCAGTCTCTTTTAACCGGGATGGATACCTTACTAGTCCTAGACGCTTTCCTCACCAGCTGCCACCTTCAAGTTGTAAAATTTAGTCTCAGAGTTTTTTGGGAGGTAGTCGTAGTAATTGTTGATGTTGTTGTAGTAGCAGACATTCTAATAAAGAGTTAATTAAATTTAAAGCATAATATATTATGAATCAAAGCAATCAGTATGTATTTCTAACTTATACCAACCCTAGATCATGTATTCATATTCAACTTATAATTTATTAATTATATATATCCTACTTACTTTTAAGTTAGAATAGTTATTTCGTGTTCAAAAATAAATTGAATTTTGAAATTTAGAAAGTTTTATAAGATATTACCCGATTTTCATTTAATTATGTGCTTATTCACTTTATAAATTTACTTAAAATTGATTCTCTAATTCTTTAAAATTAGTAAATTTAAATATAAGATAATTTGAGATATTTTGTTTAATTAATATTCATGAATAGCTTCATAAAATGGAGGAATATTTTATCTCTTAAATTGGATTTAGGTTTTCATAAAATACTCTTGCATTACTGAATCCTCTGCTAAATAAGTTGGAGGATTTTTATACTTTAATGACTCTGAGTTAGATTTATCTTCGAATTAACTGAAATCAGATTACTCGCGAAATCTTATATAATTAGAAGATGTAAATATAAATTAAACACAGGCAGGAGTTAATTCAAAATTAGCACTTCTTATTTAAATATTTAAACCTTTATACTCGAGCTTAGTATTTACAAAGAGATAATTAATTTGCCATAAATCATTTTTCTCTTTTAAAGGAAAGAGTAAGTTATATAATGCAAGTATTATTCACTCAAAACTAAATTTAATTGCTTATGAGTCTGTCTTTTAATTCTCTTTTTAAAATATGTAAAGATTGGATATTATTGTGAATTACCTTTTGCATGATTTCTACAAGTGATTTAAATATAAAATATATGTGCTACTTGATTTTGAATGAATGGAGGAGCATTTTATATTAATTCCAAATATTCTACACTTAGATTATAAAATACATCATTTTAAGACATATAACTTTCCTCTGATATCACAAATGAGAATTAGGCAGCTCTGATATTTGCACCTATCGCTCATTATATTCATATGATATTTTTATTTTATTACTAACTCAAATTAATAATGTTATTTCAGTGTTCATCATAAAATGAGGAAGTTTAAAATATAAGAATATAGAATTAAAGAATACTTAAATTAATAAAATCAGAAAAATGACATATTCAAGGAAGGTTAGAATCCTAATTCATTAAAATATAAGGGATCTTTAGTCAATTTTTTTTCATTATTAGCAAAAGTATTTAATTTACTGCACTTTTTATCATTGTATTGAAATGAAAGGAGTTACAATAAGTTAAGGATAATAAACATAAGACTTTTCTTTGTTGAAATATTCTTTAATAATCCTTAATGGAGATTATACAGATAGAGTCAAATTTGAAATTACAGACTCCGAGTTTGTAGGTCCTTTAGCTTCTTAACTTTCAAATAATTTAGTTTTCTCAGAAGAAGAACTTTGCTAAGGTCTTACATAGACAGTCTTCTATTCTCAAAATAGAAAATACTTTTTCTCAACAAACTTGTAGAAGAAAATTTATTTAAAATTCTATTTAAGTATTCTCTCATAAAAAATAGGCTGATTGAATAATTCTAGTTTTAAAAGATAATTTCTTGCAATAAAACGCGTTTGGTTTTGCGTTGATAAAAATTGAAAATGGGGATGTAATTTCTTTAAGAAATAATTTTAGAGACATGCTATCTTAATCAGTTTAAGGAGTAATTTATGACTTATGATAAAATAGTAGCTTTTAAGATAGCTTTTCTTCCTACTAGCATATATATAGTGCTTAGAGTGCATTATTTAGTTGCCTGGATTGCGGTGCTGTAGCATTTTATAACACTTAAGCATCAATTTCCTTATGTGAGACAGAATCGGCATTCATTCATTTTAAAAATCAGACGGGAGACATCAAAATAATCGATAATTATATTAGAGCAAGACCTCTCTTAAATATTACTCAAGTATAAATTATTCGGTTTGATAAAATAATATTACCTCTCTTTGATTAAGAAAGCATCAATAAAATAATTCTTTACTTTTTATTTTTGCAATAATTAATATTTAGTAACCTTAGAATAAACTTTCATTTAAGAATATAATTCTTTGTTAGGAACTTGTCGGTTTTTGAGGAAAGCTCACTGTTTGAGCTAGGAATAATAAATTTTAAGAATAAATCTCTAGTGTAAATATATTTCTGCTTGGAAATTTAAAAAATATATTTCATTAAGTTTAAGAATTAAAAGTTGAGCATATTAAAATATACAAGCAGGAATATATCTCTAACTTAATGCATATTGGGGCAAAATACTAGGCAACAGTTAGTGATGTAGAAATTATACCTTTGAAATCAATGAAGTCTTAGATGATTTCTAAAGATATCGCAACAGGAATATTTATTGAAGGATCCAATAATTTTTTTAAAAATTCTTATAAAAATTATTTAAAGTTAAAAGAGATAAAATTTTCATCAATAATCTCCTTTGTAATAATTTTTAAAGGAAAATATTTTAACTTAAAGTATTTTTCTTGTTTTTAGTATTAATTGAATAAACAATAGCATCCATTCTTTTAAGACCTTAGTTATTGAAAATCTTTAACTTAGTTGCACAAATACTTCATTATCTTTTACAGATATGATATATTCTAGAGACAGATAATCAGAGTTGATGTAATTGAGCATAAATTACAATCCTAAATTAAATATTATTTTTTAATCCTATTCTTCAAGCTGAGGGGATCTCTTAAGATGATAGTATAGCTTAAATTAGTTTCTTAATTGCTTTAATTAATTAAATAATTTATAATAACAATTTTTAATGGAATAGTGATTAATGCGATGATGGAAACACATATCCTTAAATATGTAACTAGAATCAACTTATATTAGACAACTTCAGAATTAAAAACTGCTATAATTTTTAAGGAGGAGTAATTCTCGTTTGCTAAAACTGCTAAAATGTGACCATCATGAATTCTTCTTTCTAAGGCATCTCAAAACACCCTAACTACGAAACTGGCTCACTTTCAGGCTTATTCTAGATAGATGAAAAAGCTTTAATTACAACATTTCAAAATTTAATGGGGACAACATAACCGTATGTATTTTATTATAAGGTTTTATTCAGTTTTGAGACAACAAAGTACATTAAAAATAAGTATAAAAATTGCATATTTCTAAGCAGATTAAAGTTTTCTCAATCTTTATAAGAGCTAACATATAGTATATTACTATAAAAATGGGTAGTATAAAGATAAATTTACATAAGTAAAATAGAAAAAAGAGAAAAAGATTTCGATAAGAAAAATATCCATGACCAATCATCATTTAAGCGGGAGTAATAAAATTTACACTTGATACCTAAAATTAACAAAGTTTATTTCAATATCAAGCAAGTAATTTTTTAAAGCGACTTTTTTTTGTTGAAGGAAATCATTTCAGAATTATTGACTTATCTCACTTGTGGAAATTTTTTATTTCAGCAATTTTATTAACAAATTTCTAATTTCGGTTTATAAATTGTGCTTAGGTTAAAAATATCTATTCAAAAAATTTTTAGAGAGCTAATAAATTTATTTCCTATAAGCCTGATTTGAGTTTCAATAGTATAGTAACTGAGGGAAATATGCTGATCTAAATATAGTAACTAAGTGGCACTTTTTTAATAGAGAACTGCTCATTTAAGAATATTTTCTCAAGAACAAAGCCTGGTGGTATAATTTCGTCAATCTACAAACCCTCGAAATATTTTTTGAATTAAACTTGACTGATTTAATAAATAGGAATTAAATAATATAATTTTATAATGTATGTAAGCTTAAATAAGATTATTTATTACAATGCAAATTCTTTCTCAAAAGACTGTCTTTAAAAGCAATCTCTTTTAAATATGAGCTCGTTTGAATAAAATGAGGAATCATTTTAATTAGAAATTAAGTTCTATTTTTTTATGGATTAAGATTTATGAATATGAAGATATTTTTGATTCTTAAAATGAGCGAACTTAGATTCATGATGTCTCTGCAGTGTTTTAAAATTGTTAATTTGAAAATATCTACTCAAAAAACGATGGTGCAATCTATGAATATCATCCACTGGCTGTAGGATTAAACACTTTATTTGTTAAGAGCAATTTCATACTTTTATCATACTCAAGAAAGAATTATTGAAAAATATTGAGAGAAAAAGATTTATTGCATAGAAAGCTTTTGTGATTAATAAAAAACTTGAAATTTTAATAGAGCTTGAAATCATTAATAAATAAAATCTTAGCCTCATTCAAAATTAAAAATGGGCCCATGCTACCATGTTTTAGCTTTAATATTTAATAAAAAGTAGGATAATTAGAAAATTATAATTAGGAAGTTTAATTTTAATTAGCGATGACAAACATAGTATTTGAGAAAGTAGCATCCCTGGGTACAGGAGCGATAATTAAGCAAGAAGGTAACGCCTATAGAATAAATAAATTCAACTAGATTTACATTAAAGATAGCTTTTCAGCTAATGGGGCTTTGATAGATATCCAAAACACATATGAAATATTTGAAATTGAAGATTTTACGACTGATTGTCTTTAGCCTTCTTCATCATTTGTTAGTGATGTAATTTTTTTTATATGATACTAATATTTTTAAGGGAATAATACAAAATCTGACTATAAGAATGAACAAAAGAGGATTTTACTTGATTCATTTATTCTTTAAAATGTAGAGTAAATCTTGGGATATTAATTTAAATTGAAAGACGATCAAATCTTACTCAAATCAGGCCCAGTTTTACAGTTTTAACTTAAAATTAGAACAGAAAAACTTGAACTTCCTTGGGACTTTTTCTTAATTTAAAATTATTCTTTTTATTTATTAATTTAATTCTTATACATTATAATCCATTATTTTATTTAAGTAAATCTTGGTTTATTAAAATAATTTGTGGATAAATTACGAACTATTGTTTCTAATTTTAACTAAATTATCATTTTTATTATATTTGAAAGGATTAAAATTTTAACTAGGAAATTTAGATATTAAATTTAAATAGTTTAAAATTTTTTTCCTCAGCATTTACTAAAACCTAATAAAATATAATTCTTGGATAAGTCAAATTTGCCATTAAAGAATTTAAGTATAAGTAACTGTGTCTCATTTGGTGAAGGCGGCGCAATTGTTATTAGAGATTCATGGGTAATTATAGATATCATTGATTCTCAGTTCATAAATAACTCGGCTTATGTAAACCAACCTTAATAATAATTATTATCATAATTAGAGAAATACAATTTAAGAAACTAAAAAGTCTTTGTTACATTAATTTACTAGAATAAATCATAGCAAGTTTAGGTGGCGCAATATCTTCTTACAGTAGTGATCTCAATATAAGGAACTCAATTTTCATAAATAACTCAGCAGTTATTTTTAGCATAAAAATACATTTCATTTATGTCTGCTAATATATTTTATTTCATTCACAATTAAGAGTTAGTTAACTCATAAACTATATTTAATGCATTATAATTTTTAATAGTAGTTATAGGTGGTGCGGTTGTTGCTCTTAGTCCTTATTAAATCAACTAATTCACTATTCTAAGAATAAAAATAAATAAATTTGACATATATCCTTTTAAAGTTGCATAATAAAAGATACTATAATCAATAATTTAAAATATGAACATCATTTTTGTAAATAACTCAAATTTTATATTGTCTAATTAATCATGAAAATTATGCAGTGTTCATCATAATTTAATGCAAATAAAATTTTATCAGCTTATTTTTATTTAATAAAATAATCAATAAGAGTAAATTAAAGTAGTAACATTCCTTTATTTTCATTATTTATGCTTAATTATTTATATTTTACATATTAGCATCAACTATTTTTTATTTATTTAGCTTTTTTAAAATAAAAATCAATTAATTCTTTTTTCATTCATGTTTAAAATAATGTAACAGCTTTTGGAAATTTAGCAGCAAAATATGGAGGCTTAATTGGAGTGATATACAAAGAATTAATAGGGTCAAAATATTTTCCTCATTAACAAAATTTTTATTGAATTTTATATATCTTAAAATAGAAAATATGAAGATTATATTTCTTTATAAAACTATTTTTTATATAAAAATATATATGGTTAAATTTAACTTTAAAAATAATTATGTTGTTTCACACCCAAAAAGAATCAAGAATCGAGATGTAAAGAAAATTAAATATTGATAATACTTTTTATAACATTCTAAGACTTTGCAACCATTTTAGAATAAATAAGTTGCTCTATGTTTTGATTAGCTCTTTAAATTCGGCTTTGATGGGATCTTGTCTTTTATTTTTGGCATAAGATATCAAGTTAATTTATAAATAGTAAAGAAAATTTATTTCCATATTCTATCATGTACTATTTCTGATATCGAATAAATGAAAATAGACCTTATCTTAAATAAAATAAAATTTATTTTTGCATTGAAGTTCATTTTAATGAAAGTTATCTCTGATTATTTTTATAAAGGGATTTTAAAAAAATTACCATAATTTCAATTGAGAGAAGAGTTTTAATGATGAAGTGTTCTTTGTGATAAATTTATTTTTAAATGTTATTTGGCCTTTCTTTTCTTTGAATAATTTGAAAAGTTAGATTGTTATTAATTTATGTATGGACCTATCTTTCTTAGATTTCCTAAATTAACTATAATAACCATATAGGATTCTATGCTACAAAGTAAACTGTATTTAATTTACAATTATTTCTTATAGAGAACATAATTTATTATTTTAACTCAGCTGAAAAGGGTGGAGTATTCAAACACAAATATCTATTTAAATTTAAACTCATCTCAAGATATTATTAATTTTTTATATGGTTTAATATTAACATTATTTTATGATATTTATACCTAGAGTATTCAGTTATCATAACTTTCATCATTTTTTATATTATTGATAAGGTTTTATTTCAAACAAAGCTAAAAAGGCAAAGTTTTCTCTATATAGATTCATTTCAAAAAGAAAAAATATTAAAACAAGTTATTTTTAAATCTAAAATCTAATTTAAAAAGTGTCTTATTTGGTTTTAATAGATGAAGCAATGATTTATGTTTAAGAAATTATTTAAAAAATAAATTATTTCTCTCATTATAATCATTAAATGAAAATATTTTAAGCTTGAAATTATCTATACATTATAATAAATTAATTCGCAAATGATAATAAAAGAAAAATTATATTTTATATTAAAAAACTGAGATTTCCTTAAATAGAATAATTAAATTGATAAGAAAAATGATTAAGCGATAATTTATAGTTTTCATGACCAGTCCTAAATATTTTTGTCTTCAAGTGAGTTCATTTAAAACAGAGGAGAAGCTAGTGGAGGAGTTTTATATAAGGTGTTAGGGAACAAAGTTGATATAGATAACTGCAAATTTATCAATAATAAGGCTCCTTCAGCATCTATCATATACAATCAGGTATTCATAATCCATATGTAAAATAATTTTGACATTTTTAAATAAAGTAACTTGAATGAAGTAAATCTTATAGATTTAAAATATTTTATATTCAAGCATACAATTATTGTGAAAATTATTAAAATTTATAGTACTGGATTTTATTAGAGGCTTTGGATGGTGTTCAGCCTCCTGATAATTTGCGCAGCATTTATATTGATTGTTAAAATGAGGAAACGAGTATTAAAAAAATGGTTTAATTTAACATCATGAATATAAAATTATAAAGATATTGATGAGGGTAAATATATCTTAAACGATCGATTTGTAATGTCTTATTCATAAAAAAAGATACTTTTTCTTTAAGAATTATAATTTTAATTTATATCTGAGTTAATAAACCATAATAGGAGTTTTTGATTTTACCTTATTTTATACGAAAAGTTGTGTGGCTTTTTATTATAAATTGTAAACAATTTAAGAGTTTTTATTAGTTAAAACATAGTTAAAATTCTCCATAGTGTGGCAAAACCAGAGTCATTATTAATATATTTCTTTATTTCTCATTTTTTTAATTTTGATTTATAAATTATATTTATCGTATTAAATTATTTAAAAATATCATTCAATTAAAATATATTTATAAAAAATAAGCCTTGAAAATAAAAATAATTAGCTCAATATAATTAATCCCTCTTTATTTATTTGATTTCAAAAATAATCTATTCTTAATGAGAGATTTATTCTTTGTTCAATAAATATTTTAAATCAATAATTTATACATAGATAATTAATTATTTGATTTATAAATGCTATAAAACAATCAATTTCATGAAAACTTATTATGATAATTAAAATAATATTTGTTTTGTTTTTAAAAAATTATGATATTTAAATTATTTCACTTCAAATATGATCATTTAAATTAAAGAGCAATAAAGTATTCGCAGGTTTAATTTAAAAATAATATTTTTTATTTTTTAGAATATGAATTATCGAAAACCATTTATTTAATATCTTTTTCTTATTACTTAATCTCTTGAATCTTGAATTAAAAACTTATAAAACAAATAAAATGAGACTTGTTTATTTCTCATTAATTGCGAGATCAAAATTATAAATTATTTTAATTTGGTGATAACATAGAAATCAGAAACTGCAAAAGCACATCTGGAGAGAGTCTTTACATATCCATTAATTAGCATTAAATTATTCAATAATAAACAGAATTTATTGTATTACTTGATTGATTAAGTAATATTAAAATAAGTAATTATTTTAATAAATTTGTCAATATTAGATAATGTGGTCTCTTTTTAGGATTATCAATTTAAATAAATAATATTCAAGTATAATTAGTAAAAAAGGATTAGCTTCAAAATTCATTAATTTCTGTATAGATTGGCTGATTATAATTTATCAAATTCTATCAATCTTATTATAATTCTTTTGAAATGAAACTAATTAGGCAGCCTCTCATTTTAGATATTTTAATTTATAAGATAGGGAATACTTTCTCTCATTATAAAGAAGTTAATTGCAAAGCCAAAATGCTTTTGTACAAATTAGAAACTTAAATACGCTTTAAAAATTATAAATCAGAATAATTATCATAGCAGCAAATATATTTGCATTTTTTATTACCTTAGATATAATATGTATTAAATAAATGATAATTTATCTATCAAGGTGTGTATGTAAATAACTACGGTGATTATGGAGGAGTCTATAATTTAAAAGAAGTGGGCACAGTTATTTTTTAGGAAGCATTTTTCTAATAAAATTCTGCGATAAAGGGAGGAGCTTTCATAATATCTACGATATAAAATTAAATAATTTATAGTAAATTTTTTTAATTTATTTTTGTAAAATTATAAAATATCCACTATCTTTGCTTCTCATAGTTAGTAAAGAAAAAAATAGAAACATTTAAGATTGAAATTATAGAGATAGACAGGAGAAATTTAATCTTTTAAGAAATTAATTTAATATCTTCGATATATGGAGATAAATATAATAATATCTACTGGTATAAATCTGATAATTCAAGACTCTACCTTTGAAGGTAACACAGCAAGCGAAAAGGGAGGAGTATCTATAATGACATTCACAAAGTTTAAAATATCACACTCTACATTTATCAATATTTATAGACGTTAATTAAATTATAAAATATTTTTGCTATATAAAATGACTTAATTTGTAAATTATTCAAGAGGAAATATTGGCGCATCTAAGAATTATCAATTAGAGATGTTCTTAATTATTTAATTTTATGCTAAATTTAAAACTTAAAAATCAATAATTAAAGTTTACTAATGTTTTATGAATTTTTAACTTTTGAGAAATTTACATATATCAAAATATTTTAGCAATAATCGCGCTAATTCTTCTTCATTATTCGAGTCAAATCTAAATTATCAATCAGCTCACTACAATATATTCGAAAAATCTTCAATAGAAAAATCAACATTTTCAAACAATATTGCTTCAACGAATATGATGTACTTGATTTCATAAAATGTCAGTATAGCTGAGAGTTCTTTTACTGATAATTACTCCACCTAGGACTCAAGTTTATTTTATATTATATTATATTAACAAAGAATAAATATATTATTACCAAGCATATAAATTTTAAGTGCAAGCGCAATACAAGCAGTGTTAACTACATTAGAAATTTCTGACTCAAGCTTTACTTCTGAGACGCAGCCAAGTACTTTAGAAAACCCAGTTATTTTAGAGTAACAAGGAGGATATATTCAAGCATTATTTGCAGTTGATCTCATAATATGTAATTCTAACTTCTCAAATGGGTATGCGAATTAGGGAGGAGCAATCTACCTTGCAGGCTCTAGTTCAGGCGATTTCTTTATGAATTCATTTACAAAAAATATCGCAACTTCAAAAGGTGGAGCGTTATATTTGTACTCTTATAAAGCCCTAGAGCTAGTTGGGAATAATTTTACGGATAATCTATTTATCTAAATTCATTTTATTTATTAGTATAAAAGTTATGATTGTGTGTTTTTTTTAATAAAAAATATGAATTTGAATCAAGCTTTGGCTATGGGAGATGACTTAGTTTTTATTAAATCAGAAACTAGAGTAATAGTCAGCTAAATGACTATAATCAACTATGTTGGAAAATAATCAATTTATGCGTAAGAAGCAAGCCTTTATAGCTAATTTTCTTATTTTTTTATTAGAAAAGAGTTCTTAAATAATCACTCTATCCTTAGTATTCATAATTGCATGTAATTATGCAATTTACTTGTCGGATTCAACCATCAGTCATATATCTGGAATAAATTAGGAATCAAGTGGAGGAGGGGCAATTCAAATGATAGATTGCTACCAATTCTAAATTATAAACTCAATTTAATTAAATATAGATCTCTTTCTTAAGTTAATTTCAATAAACTTAATCACTTCAAGTTTTTTCATCTTCTTATAAATGGTTAATAGATTTGATGGAGAAATTAAATTAAATTTTCTTCATTAATTGGTAGATTAAATACGATTACTCTCTTATTATTTATAATAAAAGCGTACTATTATGTCTTAAACCTTTAAGTGTTTTTAATAAACTCTAAGCTAACTAGTTAATGAATAAAAAGAAAAATAATTTAATATTCTTTTAAAACAACGGACAAATAGATATAAAAAAATAAAATAGTTCTTTGGCCTATTTTGTTCTGAATGAATTGAAAGACTTAAATTTAGCAATATTAATAGTTTGTTCAGTAACATCAGCTCAAATAAAGGAGGTGCGATATACATAGCAGAGTCAAGTATTTTCAGATAAAAAAGTTCTTCCATCTAAATTATGGCTATCTTAATTTTATTATAAACTTGTTTATAAAAAATCACGAACTCTACATTCTAAAGTTGCTAATCTTACAAAGGGGGAGCACTTTATATTGGCAACTCAAAATTTATAATCCTTCAAAATGTAACATTCTATCAAAATAAAGCCCTTCATAATTTAAGTATGATTGATTCAGGTTATGGAGGAGCTATATATTTAACAAGCATTTCGGATTTGAATAATTCTACTCTAAGCTTTGATTAATATAATAATTAAAATAATTTTGATGGAACAAGTAGATTTATGAAGAATTGGGCAGAAATACAAGGAGGAGCGATATATTGGAATTAGATTGAACCTTATTTTCAAGCATCATCTGACTCTCGAATAGAACTTCATTAAGTTTTCAAAACAATTAATGCTACAGATTGTTTCCAGATGAATTAAGCTAGAGTTTATGGAAGTTAAATTGCTGCATATCCACAGAGATTGAAATTTTAATAAAATATTTCATAAGTATAGAGTTCTGAGTCTCTCTCTGATCGCTATGATATCTAATTATTTATACTAATTGTATAGACTTAATATTTATTTAAATTTTGAATTTAAATCAACTTTGAGAAAATATAGAAATTTTTTAATCATTTTTTTATGATGTTTTTGAACTCTAAGAAGGATTACTGCTGTTTAAAAATTTTCGAAGTGGTCAAAATATTAAAAGTTTCACGTTGCTTGTGGTTGACATCTATGATCATTTTATTAAGAAATTATTATTTTTATATCAACTTATTCACTCAGACAGTTCAAGTAGTGCTGTTTTACTTGTAAACTAGACGTTTAATATAAACAGGGAGAGTTAATAATACCCAACTATAGCTGAACCCAAGGATTTCAAGCTTAAATGGGTAA